>CATIWC010000968.1:0-162223 GCA_948472305.1 Vicia faba
TTGACCTACAACTAGGGTTTTTCTTCTCTCAAATGAAATTGGACTTCTAATACCTCAAGTGTATTTCATGGTTTCTCATATGTATCAAGATATCTACATGCCAAATTTCAAGCTTACATCACAAATTAGCTCAGTCAATTAGCCATATAATTGAAAGTCAACTATATTGGACAAAATGTCAACTATAACCAATCTACATTCAAACTTCAAGATTTTTGGTCAAAATTAACATTTTGAATTCACATTCATCATTTGATCAAGGGTTGATCATGATTCATCAAGAAAACTCAAGATTCATCAAAAGTCAAAAGTTACTAAATTAAGGTTTTCTTAAGGACAAGTCAACAGAACTTTTACCAAGCATAACTTTCACATACTTCATCAAAAATTTCTTAACCAAAGCCTATGTTAAAGGAAATTCAATTATATACAACTTTGTCTCTCTAATCTCGAGGCCAAAAATGCTTCATTTGAGAGATATGTGTCAAAACATTACAGGTCATATTAAAAGTCAACAAAAAAAATTGTCAAACCAATTTACATCAAGTTAAAGACTTCAAATAAAAACATGACCAACATGAAAGTTGTAGGAGACACCTTGAGGTTTCCAAAAACTCCAAGATCATCTTCATATTACAATATTTTAGAGAGTTATGATTTTTGCAAGTTGGGAAATTTTGAGAAAATGCATGAAGTTCAAATTGAGAAAACATGATTTTTTGGGCTAATGGGCCCAAGTTTTTAGGTCCAAACATGTTCATGGCTTCATATTAGAACTCTAAATCCAATCATATATTTTTATGATTTTTATTTCGTTTATTTGGATTTTATTCATTTAAATGAAAATTAAATCCAATAAAATACCAAATAAATGATACAAGGCGTGTGGACTTTTGTTTTAATCATGTTGGAGGCCCAAAAATCTACCTTGAAGCTGAAGAAATCGTGTGGCCTATATTTGAAACAAATCTTCAATGGTTTTGGAAGATTTCAACTTATTTTCAAACAAAATCAAAGATATGATTTCATGAGATGTCCAAGCCCACCATTTGACCTAATCTTCTCTCCTATAAATACATAACATGTCCAGAAATCAAAAAACATGTGAGGCTGCCTCAAGAACAAACCCTAAAATTCCAAAATTTTCAAGAAATTAGGGAAACTTGAAACCCTTATTTCCAGCCTCTATCAATCCATTCCAAGCATTATATCATTCTCATGAAGATCCCAGTATTTCATCCCAATCATTACTGAAGCTCAAGCAATCCCAGAACGCGCCAAATAAGTATCACTGGTTTGGAAACTTTCTTAAATTTTAAACTTTTAATTCATGCAATTTAAATGAACTTGATATATATATATATATATATATATATATATATAATATATATATATATATATATATATATATATATATATATATATATATATATATATATATATATATATATATATATATATATATATATATATATATATATATATATATATATATATATATATGTTCATGATGATGTTTGGAACTGTTTTAATCCATTACTTGTGAGGTATAGCGCAGGAATAGGATTTCACCATTGATAGGGCATGAAGCTCTCAAAGCTTCGAATCTAAATCTACAGGCGTTTTCTGACCAAACTAACCATGCCATTGAATTTGCAGCATGCTTATTAGTGGATCTCAATTATTAGATATTTTTTCCATCCATTTTTGTAGGTTTTTAAAAATATCCACACTAGAGAAGATGAGGCTGACCGCCGTGGATGGTGGTTTTACTTCTCCAGGAAGTGGACAAGGGCTCGCGTGGCTCAATGCTCCCTTCTCATTTGTCAATTCAAAACCATAGGGCCCCACCACAATGAGCGTTTTTTGATTTTGTTTTAATTTAATTTCTTGGTTTCAATTTATGTTATATTGAATAATGATGATAATATGAGCGTGTAACAACAATTGGCCCGATGGTAAGAAGTGTGATTGGTATTGTAAAGGGTGTTGGTGCAATCCCAGCTTTTGTCAAATTTCTTTTATTTTTCAGGATAATGCATAGGTTTACAATATGGTGATTCATTCTCATTCCAAACAACGTCATGGCGCATTGGTAGAAGGGCATATTGGTGAAGGGAAGGGTGTGGGTTAAACTCCCACCCCATGCATTTTTATTTTCCTTATTTTCAAACCATATTTTCATTCTATTTTATTAACCTATTTACTAATTAACTATTAACAACCCTTAAACATTTTTTCAAAATCCTAACAAATTAGGATTAGTTTTTTGTTAATTAGTAATTAAATGTTGACATATTTTTATTTATTAATTAATTAGCTTTTTCTCTATATTATAATTTATTAGAAATAATTATGTTTCAATTATTAATTATTAACATTAAAATTATTTTCTACAAAAAAAAAACACCAAAAACATCAACTTAGAACT
This sequence comes from Vicia faba, assembly GCA_948472305.1. Taxonomy (NCBI): domain Eukaryota; kingdom Viridiplantae; phylum Streptophyta; class Magnoliopsida; order Fabales; family Fabaceae; genus Vicia; species Vicia faba. The sequence continues at coordinate 2,432 of CATIWC010000968.1, forward strand.
TTAGGTCTTTAAACATTTTTCTAACATTTCTTGTTTCTTTTTGCTATTTAAAATCCTAGAACAAGTGTATAAGTCGCACTCTCCGATGTAATAGGTTAGTTTTACATGCTCGCACCTTTTTCCTATTATATAACTGCTCACAAGATGTAATATCTTATGTTTAATTTTCCACACTTTACATTCCGTGCATTATATTTTTAACTGCTAGTACTTAGGGTTTGTATGGCAAGACTAAAAATAATCTAGACAACCCTAATTCCCAAGATTAAATAACTGAAAATACACACCTTGCACACTTCACCTCTAGGGTAACCTCTCTCGTTGCCTCACGAATAATTGGTCATGTCCCTCAAAAGTAGGGATACTTTAGCAAAAGACCCTCGATTTAACAATATCATCATGGTCCCTTTCGAATAAAGATCATAATCCCTCGATGACCCTTTGAATTTGCCTACAAAAATGATCTAGTCCCTACGAGTAAATGTTGATAATCCCTCTGCTACAATTGCTAAAGTATCCTTACATGTTTCCTTCGATGACCATACGATGACCCTACGCCTGTCCCTTCACATCCAATAGATAGATACTAACTAATAGTGTGGATAATATTATCTCTAAAGGAGAAGTAAAAGAATAATAAAGACTTTAGTGGGTAAGAAACTCCTAATTGCTTGCTCTTAACTTTTCTCACAAATAAAACATTTTCACACATCACTTTCAAAACAAAAAATATTTCTAAAACACTCTGTACGCATTCTTGAGGACTAATACAAGAATAATTACAAAGTTAGACTTACACTGGAAATTCAAAATATTTTCAAACAAATCACACACACAAAGCAATTTTTTTTTAAAAAGTGAGCTAAGCAATTAAGAGGCCGTAGATAACTACGGATGAAAAGGGTGCTAACACCTTCCCTTTTCATAACTTACCCCCCGAACTCAAAATCTATCAAAGGTCTTTCCTTTTCTTTTCACCTTTCCTAAATATTGGATAAAAGAAAAGTCAGTGGAGACTCTAGATATCCGCACATTTGGATAAAACCAAAAAAAGTCAGTTCTCCCACTGTATTATAGTCATACATTTCATTTTTCTTCTCACATAGATTGCAAATTGAAATTTCTCAACTTGGTTCACACGTTCTAAATTTAATTTCGCACGTACCATGACCTCAATGTGTTTATTATAAATAGAGGACTATTTTTCTTTCATTTGCAAGCTTGAACATCCATAAAACCTCTGCCACTTTCACTCCTGACGAGCTTTAAAAACCAGAAACCCTTATTCCATTTTAAGCTTGTTTTAACTTCAAATATTTGTCCAAGATCACTCATTGACATCATATGAAGCTAACTGAACCATTATAGAAATTCAAAACCACGTGCAACCTATCATACCCCAAATTTGTTCACCCTATTTCTAACAGTCTAATGATTTTCAAACTTTGCTTTTTATTAATTTCTTTGGTTTATATACTCTAATATTTCGAGTTGCCTACAAAATGATCTAATCCCTTAGATGACCCTACGATCTAAGTGATGATAGTCCCTCTGATACAATTGCTAAAGTATCCTTACATGTTATCTTCTATGACCATACGATGACCCTACGACTGTCCCTTCACATCCAATATATAAGGTTACCTACCAATTAATGGTATGGATGATACTATCTCTAAAGGATAAGGAAAATAACAAGAAAGACTTTAGTGGGTAAGAACTCTTGAATGCTTGCTCACAACCTTTTTTCACAACTCATAACATTTTTCACACTACACTTTTAAACAAATATTTTCAAAAGAACTTTATATACCTTCTTGAGAACTGATACAAGAATTATTACAAAGTCTGCCTTACATTGAAATTTCAAAATATTTCCAAACAAATCACACACACACGAAGCAAGTTTTTAAAAATGAGCTAAGCAATTCAGAGCCCGTAGAAACTACAGATGAAAAAGGTGCTAACACCTTCCCTTTTCATGAACTACCCCCTAAACTCAAAACCTATCAAAGGTCTTTCCTGTTCTTTTCACATTTCCTAAATATTGGATAAAAGTAAAGACTGTGGCGACTCTTGCTAACCGCAACATTTACGATAAAACTAAAAAGTCAGTTCTCCCACCGTATTACACATATGATATTATCAATGTCCAACATCTTTCATCCAACCTTCACACGGATCATGCCCTAAAAAGGCTCCAAATTTTCACTCAAGTTTCAATTCTTCCCTCTCAATTCTTCCCACACTTTTTTCATTCTAAATCCAAACTTCCCCCTCAAATTTTCACCTTCATCACACTATATAAACACAACTTCAAAGATCAACATAGGGGTAATAGAAGAAAAATATTTTCTATGTTGTTGAAGTGGAATTCAAGGCTTCCCCCACATAACTGCAAAACCTGCAAGCATCAGATTCAACAAACAACTATTTCCAGAATTGAAATTCCAAGAAGAAGAATTAGAAGAATTTAAAGAGAAGCTTATATACCTGGGTGCTATATGCATTCTCTGGATATCTCTTCTCCTGATTCTTCATCATCAATAATCAACAACTTTTTGGAAAAAACCACCTCGTCGTGATTAATTTTCTTCTTCTATTTGTATTTGCTCAAACTATTGTTGCTTTTTGTTGCTCTGAAATACGAAAAACCAAATATAAAACTGCATTTTTTATTTTCCGTGAAAATACTATTATTGTTACTATTGTGAGTGACGATAAAAAAAGCTTAACTAAAAGAGAAAAAAACTAAGTCGTCGTCGTTGTTGTTCAGAATTGAGTTGCCGATTGAGAAAACAAGATTTGTTGTGGTTGTTAGAAGAACCATTTGAGAGAGATGAGATCATGACGCCATGAAAGGTAAAAGAATAAAGTCTGATCGGTATTAATTTTCCTATATCGAAGTTGGCAAAGATTTACATTCGGGTAATTGTGAAGTTTCACGGTGTTCGGTCCAGTGTGGTGTCAGATAGAGATCTGAGATTTACTTCTGATTTTTGTAACAGTTTGCAGGATGCGTTGGGTTCGAAGTTGAGATTGATTTTTGTATATCATCCATAAATAGATGGTTAGACAGATTGGACTATTCAGTCGCTAGAAGATTTGTTAAGAGTTTGTGTTCTCGAACAAGGAGGTACATAGGATAGTTTCCTTCCATTGATTGAGTTCACTTATAACAATAGTTTCCATTCTAGTATTGGTATGGCATCTTTTGAAGTGTTATATAATCGGAGGTGCAGGATCTCGTTATGCTGGTATGAATCCGGTGAAATTGTCGTACTTGGACCAAAAATCGTACGAGAAACTACAGAGAAAGTGAAGATGATCCAAGAGAATATGAGGGCCTCGCAGAGTAGGAAGAAAAGTTATCATGCTAAGAGGAGAAAAGACCTTGAGTTTCAAAAAGGATATCATGTATTCTTGAGAGTATCACCGGTGACCGATTGGGACGTACTTTGAAGTCAATGAAGTTGACTCCTCGGTTTATTGGTCTGTATCAAATTTCAGAAAAGGTGGGGAATATTGCGTATAGAGTGGCCTTACCACCCAATCTGTCAAATTTGCATGATGTATTCCATGTGTCGCAACTCCGAAGGTATATTTCTGATTCTTCGCATGTAATTCTAATGGATGATGTACAAGTGTGGGATGATATTACTGTTGAAACCATACTTGTGAGGATCGAGAATCGAGAGGTAAAGAAGCTGGGAGGAAAAGAGATCTCTCTTTTGAAAGTGGTTTTGGGCAGAGCTGCCAAAGAGATTGTGATGTAGGAATTAGAGAGCAAGATGCGAGAGCCTTATCCAGAGTTATTTGCCTCAGGTAATTTTCGAGGACGAAAATATCCTAAGTGGGGGAGAGTTGTAACACCCCAATTTTAGTTAGAATTATTTTTAATTAAATAATAAGATGATGCGGTGAAATTATATGATTTGATGGATTTTATGATGTGGTATGATGACTTGTTGGGGATTAGATGCCTTTGAATTATAGAAGCTGAGGTTATGGGGGTGTTTGGCTAAATATATAGAAACATAGGGGTGTGTGGAATAATATAGATTATTATTATTACTATTATATTATTTGAGTAATTATTATTATTATATAATAATAATTAAATAATTATTTATTGGGTTATTTATATTATTATTAGCTATATTAGAGTGAGAAGAAGGAAAATAGAGTTTGTACGTGAAATAGAATCAAAGTATAGAAGGTAGAAGAAGAGAGAAGCACTGGGAAGCTAAGGGAAAGGAATTCACCGTAGAGATCAAGAATAAACCAAGAACCTAATGTAAGAGTGGGGTTCTGACTCTCTAATAGATGGTATAATTGTGGGTAGATGAAGTTTTGAATGTAGGGTTTTGGGTGTAGGTTAATTGTTAGATTGTTTGTAGAAATTGCTTATTATTGATGAAATTGATGTGTTGTTTGTGTTAGATTGGTGGTATATGATATGTGTTGATGATTTAAAATAATTGATGTATTTGATCTTTCATAAAAAGAGGTTTTTGGGTGAAGAAGATGGGATTTCGTAGTAGAAAAATCAAGTTTTTGGGTCTGTTTGCGATGGATAATCGATTACCATATATGGGTAACCGGTAACCGTTGTGTGTGTTTTTAAATAATTGGCTACTGACTTGCAGTAAGCAGTTAACATAAGTGGGTGACTGGTTACCACGAGGAATTTTGAAAAGGAAAAAGGTCATTGTCTTTCAGTAATCGGTTACTATAACTAGGTAACGGGTTACCACTGCTACTGACAACATTTTTTGAAAACTTTTAAAAATCATAACTTTCGCCTCAGGTGTCTGTTTGAGGCATCGTTTAAACTGTTGAGAATCTAAAAATATTTTCTATAATATGAAATTAACTTTTATAACAGTGGTCTAATAATGTATCGAAATGATTATGATGAATGTGTATGTTGGATGAGTTATGACACCAAAAGTGTCGTGGCTAAGTTGTGTTTATCGTACATGTTGAACTGCAAAATTTTCCCTCCAATTTTCTTCAAGACATTCTTCTAGGGTTCTGAAATGATCAAGGATTCTCAAGAGTTGATCAGACAAACTCATCTCCTAAGCAATGGGTCTACAACTAGGGTTTTGAGTTCCTCAAGAAAGTTTGGGTTGCAAAGGCCTCAAGTGGTTTCCATGGTTCTCCATAGGTCTTCAACAATGCTAACATCAAGCTTCAAGCCTTGCATCACAAGTTTGCTCAATCAATGGCTCAGAGGATTGAAAGTCAAATGTATTGGGTAAAAAGTCAATTATGGTCAACATATAGTCAAACTTCAGGATTTTTGGTCAACATCAACATTTTTAAGCGATATTCATCATTTGATCAAGGGTTGATCATGATTCCTCAAGGAAAGCCCTCAAATCATCAATAGCCAAAAATTGCCAAATTAGAGTTTCCTTAGGAGAAGTCAACTGAACTTTGACCAAGCATAACTTTCACATGCTTCATCAACTTTTCCCCAACCAAAGCCCATTTTTAAGGGAATTCAATTCTCGACAACTTTATATATGTATGCTCAAGTCCAAAAAGTGCTTCATTTAAGAGATATGAGCCTATGCATTATAGGTCATTTCAAATGTCAACAAAAAGACACTTTTTGTCAAGGCAACTTACATCAAGATCAATCTCCAAATTCAAAAATGATCAAAAGATAAATTGTAGAGGACATCTTGATATTTCCAAAAAGTCCAATATCACCTTCAAAAGATTAAAATTGAGAGAGTTATGACCAGTGCAAGTTGGGAAATTTTAAGAAATTGCATGAAATGCAAAGTGAGCAAACTTGAAATTTTAAACTAGTGGGCCTAACGTTTGATGTTCAAACATATTCAAAATGTGTTAGAAGACCTATAAGTCCATTCATATATTTTTTATGATTTTTATTTCTTTTATTTCAATTTTTATTCATTTAAATGCAAGTAAATCAAATAAAATATAAAATCATTGGGCCAAGGCACAAGGGCTTTTGATTTCAATCACGTGGAGGCCCAAGAACACATGACAAACATGCCAAAACCGAGAAAACATGTTGGGAACAAGAATCTCCAAGTTTGGAATATTTTTTAACAATTTTGGAAAGATTTCAATGTGTTTTTTGCAATGATTGTGACATGATGGTACAAAATTATTGTCTTGTTCTTGTTCCATTTCATTCCTCTATAAATACATGCAATACTCAAGTATAAAAGACACACAAGTTGCTGCCTCAAGAACCATTTCAAAAATCTCTCAAAAATCTCAAAAAAAAGTGCAAATTCGTATCATACAATCCAGCCACTCTCAAGCCAAACGAAGTGTCCAAACCTCTTCCTGAAGTCCTCGAGAACACATCCAGCCCAAGAACCAAAATATTTAGTGCCTGGAACTCGTGCTTCAAACTCCGCCGGTTTGCGTTTTTTTCTTTGATTTCAATTTTAAATTCCATGCATTACTAATGTGTTTGATGAGCTCAAATATATTCAAGATATGATTTAGGACGGGTTTAACGTATCACATACAAGCTTTGATGCATAAATCTCTATATGCCATTTTTAAGGCATAGAAATATGTTTGCTTCAGATCTCTCTTTACAGACACATTCAAGAGAAAATAACCCCACCATCAGATTCATAGTCCTTGAATTAAGGGGGGAGGGTCCCATTAACTTTTCAATTTTCTTGTTTTTATTATTTTTTGCTTTTTCTTAATTAATTTAATTACCTTTTTAATTATACTATAAAAAATCAAAAAAACTGATTTTTATTTAAAAATATTTAGACTTAGGTTTTTTTTTAAATTAATTTGTATTTAAAAATAATTAGACATTAGGTTTTTTTATTATTATTAACTTAATTTTCTTTAAAAAGAAAAAAAAGAGCAGAAATAATTAGGTTTTAATTATTTTATTATCAGTTTAATTATTTTCCAAATAATAAAAATCAAAAAATATTTTCCTAACACTTAGAAATTTTATTTAGGTTTTAAATACCTTTTTCTAATTTCTTTTCTCTTTTCTATTTAAATTCTAGAAAACAAATGTATAGGTCGCACGGTTGATTTTGTAATAGCTTAGTTTATTTTCTCGCGTTTTTTCCTATTATGTAATTGCTCATGGGATGTAATAGCTTAGGTTTATTTTCCCGCACTTTTACTTTCTACACCTATATTATGCTTGCTTGTCTGTATATATTTAACTGTTAGTAATAGACTTGTATGGAAAGATTTAAAACCAAAACATAGAAAACCCTAATCAAGATAATATATCTGAATGGAATACACTATTCACGCACACACCTCTAGGGTGACTCCACTTGTTGGCTTCGGATAAAACAGTCATGTCCCTTGAATGTGGGACGCTTAAGCAAAAGACCCTCAGTTAAAAATATTGTACTCCCTCAATGATCCTTCGATGCTGCCTCGGTAAAAGATATTAGTCCCTTACGATAAAATTGCTAAAACGTCCTACAAGTTGCCTTTATGATTATACGATGACCCGCGTCTATCCCTCAAACATCCAATGATAGGGCTTCCTACAAACTAATGGTAGGATAGCACTATCTAAAGGAAGAGGAAAAGAACAAAAGACTTTTGAGCAGGTAGATAGCTTATAATCTCTTGCTCACAAAAACATCTCTTTTTACACAAAACACTTTGTTGTACCCCAAAATTTGCCCTCGCATTTTTCCCCAAGAAATCTCAGCTTCAAGCCTTTCCTGATTCTTCAAACTGGCTCAAGAATCGGACAAACGGACTTTTCTTGTCAGTCAAGCGAAATTAGGGTTTTTACTGATTTTCAGGACTCTGGATTGTTTCACAGTTGGCTTAGGGTTTTGGATGATTTTTGGTTCAATTTTGATCAGGTGAGCGTTATTTGGCATTTAATCAGGAATTAAGGTTTTGTGGGCATATTCTCAGAAAGATTAAAATTTCACAGCACGTCGCAGTTTATTCCGAGATTCGGGTTAAATTCACATTATCTTGATTTAATCAGTAAAAGAGGCAGTTGGGTTGAATTCATGTTGTTTTGTTTGAGCCAGTCAAAAGAAAGATGCAATTTGGATTTAAAGTGCTTGGTAAGAAATCAATAAGAAGGGATTGCGTCTGATCAGTTTTTTGTGTTCGACTGTGCGTTGCTTTGAATAATGGAGACATCAAGTTCATTTATTTTGATCGACGAAGAAACAAGGTTTAGTTGATTATTTATGGTTCTAAGAATTAAATATTTGAAATTTAAACTTTCATTTTATTTAATTTAAGGAATTATAAATAACAAGTAAATAATTAAAGAAAAGGGAATTGAAAAGAATTAAATGAATCAATGGAATTTTTATTTCATGTTTAATAGTTGTTACAATTATTATTTGGATACAAGTATTTATTACGAAGTATTTAAAATAATAATGGTTTACAATAATTAAATTGAAAATAAAAACTATCCTATTTTTTCTAAACATTTTCTAAATCCCTAATCTCTTCATTCTTCACTTCGCTCCGGTGCTCCATTATTCATCTGCAAAAAAGAAAAGGAAAAGTCAAAAGCAGTTGAATTAATTAAAGACAGATAAAATTTGCAATCATTATTAGGGGCCACTGACTGGGATCAGTTGACCCTCTCTGCAAATCACGGGATTTCTCCCGGTTCACAAAGAGGGAAGAATTTCATTTAATCATAAATGCAAAATGTCAAAATGCATATTTTTCAAAATGTCAAATTGCATGGTTCAGAAGTAAGTTCAAACCCAACTAAAATCCAATTCCAACTTTCTATCAAAAGCCAAAAGTGCAACTTACTATCAAAAATGCAAAATCTACCCAAGCTGTCAAAAAAAGATTTGACAAGGATATGAAAAGTTCACAAAATCTACACAAGCTGTCAAAGAAGGATAAAGATGCAGAGGAAATCCTATATGCAAGCAACTTAACTCTTTATCATCATTTCCCATCAATAGCCCCTTCAGAAAGTACAGAAATAAAACATTTAAAAATTCTTTAAACTGTACTAAGAGAGTCAGAAGAAGAGAGATAAGAGGCAGGCTTTAGGCTTAGGCAGAAGATACAAGAAAAGATATAACACAAGTACAACACAGTTCAAAGAGGAAGAGAGATATACAAACTGCATAACAACGAATATAGAGATACAAACCACCAGGTCCTGGCCTAAAGCACAACCATATCAACAATTAACCAAAGCTAGCATCAACCTGCATTTCTAAAACCAATCCAGAAACCTCCTAAAACCATCACAACCAAACCTGCATTAGCACAAATCATCATAAACCATAAACACCTAAAGCCTGCAAGACCCTCAAACTGTCAAGAAAAGAACTCAAAAAACCAGAAAATATACAAAACCTGCTAAGCATTTCAGACAAACCAAAAAAAAACACATAGCCTGTACAAGAACCATACCAAGCCTGTACCATTAAGGCCTCACAACAAACCAGACCTCATAACCATACAAGCCAAACAATGGCCTGAACATCAAGGCTTCATCCAAACCTGCTAAAGCCTATCCATCAAAAACCAAAAAACAGTTATCAACCAAGCATCATACCTGTCAAAAGGCCTCAAGAACCCAACCTGTCCAGTTACCAACAAAAAAACCTCAAAACGACATCAAGCATTAAGGCCTCAGAGTTTCTTCATCATAGGCAAACACATCCAAAGGCAAAGTGAGCAATAGAGAAGAGGAAAGAAGTGAACTCAGAAGCTTTTCATCATAAGCAAAATACATTCCAAAGGCATCAATCTCAGAAGGCAATTCAAAGGCCTCATAATCTCTTCATCATAGGCCACAAACACATCCAAAGGCAAAGTGAGCAATAGAGAAGAGGAAAGAAGTGGCCTCAGAAATCTTCATCACAGGCCAAAATGCAATAGGCAACAGAAACACATTTCAACAGGCATCAAACAAGGCGTCAATCCCAGTATAGTCAAACAAATCTAAGGCAACAAGTATACAGCGCTCAAGAAGAAGAAGAAAGAAGTGAGGTTTCAGGACAAGGTTTTCAGTCAACATCATCGAACCCTAAGGAAGAAGAAAGGACAAAGTACAAAATTTTCCCAAGCTAGCTTCCAGCTTCATCACCGGGCCTCTGCACCACTGAGCCTCCTCAGCGCTTCCTCGTCCTCTCCTCCCCATCGTCCTCCTCTCAAGGTAGTATATTTCCTTCCTCATCTTTCTTTTCATCACCTAGTTAAAACAAACACAACGAACACGAAGATCAGAACATATAAATCACGGCATGCAAGAATCTAAAACAAAAAACGCCTAAACCAATTCGAAACGGTACACTAACCATTATTTGAGGACTGTCTAATCCATCTGAGAGGAGAAGAGGCGGTAGCGGGGTAGCTCAGGCAGAGAGGCGTGGCCCATAAGCTTGCATAGAAGACGATTGAACGAAACTCCATGAACGGCGCGCTCAAACCCTAAAACCTTGTTTCCCAAATGAAAACGCCAAACAACCCTAAATTTGTTCTGACCCCCAAGCGTGGGCCTTACCCATTCTGAAAGCCTGAAGCCCATTGAGTTCACACAAAGAAAAAAAAGAGCCTTAATCTCATTTTATTAACACTAATCTCTTTATATATAAACAAATTCATTTTAAATACTAACTTCCTTTTTTATATATACATAACACCTTAAAACAATATATTCATTTTCTAACTTAATATATCTTTTAATAAAAATACCCCTTTTTCTAGTATACATAATTTAGTCCTTGATTTTTATTTAAAAGTACTTTTTGTATATAAATGGCAAAAAATACATTTTTATATCATATACTTAAAATTAAAAATGACTTTCTATTCTTTTAATTAAAATACACTTTGTACATAAATTTTAAAACATTAATTTTGTACATACACATAAGATACATTTTATTTTTATACAATATCATTAAATTTGAAAATATCTTCTTTTAATTAAAATATACTTTGTACATAATTGATAAAATACTTTTTTTTTTAACATTAAACTCTTAAACACTTAATTAAAACATTTTTGTATATAATAAACAATGATGCATCTTATACATTTTTCAATTAGAACTTGAACACACGATTTAATTAAAAACATTTTCTTTTGTACATATTAAAAATATACAAATCAAAGATTCCTTAAAACACATATTTAGGTCAAATACCCTAATCTCGCCTTAGTTTCATATTGTCGCGCCTGTAAATATCCACAATCACATATACTTGTACACTTACAATATATTTCACATTATACACTTACACTTACACAATACATTCACATTGTCCTATACACATTTGTTTATCTTATATTTGTATATTCGATATTTACATTTGATTGCGAATTCGATTTGGTTGTAACTTATTGGATACTATAAGTCTCATCCCCATTCATACACATGTACCCCCACTCCCGGATACTATTTTGTAATAGCGTAGATTTTACATTTTCGCAATTTACCGCTTTCAATTATACCATGGTTAGACCTAGGGTTTGCATGTACATAAAATCAAATGCTAGATAACCTAACACAAGACAAATACATGAAATCAATACACAATCACACTTGCACCTCCTAGGGTAATCCCACATGTTGCCTTCCAAAATGGGCCATGCTTGCACGTCGAGTATCTTTGGCAAAACAAAATCAAATGATCATAAGTCTCAAAGTGTTGCCTAAACGGAATGATCATAGTCCCTTCAAAGCAAATTGCCAAAGACACTTGGCACCATTGCATTCATGGTTCATACGATGACCCGCGCCCGTCCCGAATAAAATTCCTAAACGCAAGATTGTCCATCAATTTCAATGAGGGAACAAAATTGTTAAAAGGGGTTAAAACATGACAAAAACCTTTGAGCACAATAGGGTAGACAAAACTCTTAGTTACTTGAGATCAATTTGCAAAAAACGCTTGCCTTCTTTTCAAAAACCACAATCCACAACACTTTCAAACAAACTCTCAAAAACATTTGAAACATCTTTTCGAAAAGATCCACACTTTTGTAAAACACTCAATCACGAGTCAAATACATTAGTTGCCTAAGACAAGGCATCTTCTTCCAAAACGTTTTCAAAAGCACCCACACACACACCATTTTCAAGCAATCGAAAATCAAGGCAAGTGATCTAAAAACCAAGTAACTAAGAGCCCATGGATAACCATGGATGAAAAGGGTGCTAATACCTTCCCTTTTCATAATCTACCCCCCGAACCCACGAAATATCTCAAAAGGTTTTTGCTGTGCTTTTTTTAACCTTTCCTTTAGGATAAAGTAAAAAGTCGGTGGCGACTCTTGCTCAACCGCACAAGTGCGAATACGAACGCAAAACACTAGTCAGTTCTCCCACCGTATCACAGAACTGGCGACTCTGCTGGGGAGAATATTGATAGTGGGGTTACCTTAGGGTTTAGATCACCTCTATTTTCAATCGATTGCTTTGTTTGATTTTACATTTATGGGCTTTTGTATCGGAGTTTCATAGATCCTAACCCGGATCTGGGGATACCTTCTTAGAAAGTAGCAACAAGGTTGTGAGGGAACTGTGCGGGGTATACCGACATGGTTGAAACAGTCCGCTACGTTGATGTGGCACTTTGGTGTGTACCGGTAACCCTTGAGTTCAGTCAAGGAGAGTACGGGGCCGCCGCGTGGTGTCGTGAAGCATCAACTGACCTTAGGAACCTTAATTGAACCATCTTGGCCTTTTTAGGGTAGTGAGATAACTGACTTTGGTGCAGTCCGAGGTTGGTTGATACTCGATACTACACTCAATTGAGGGTTGCTTTCCTGGGATATTTCGGTCGCCAGTTCAGTGGCTAAATCGAAACGGTGAACAATGAAAGTAATCCAGTGATATTGGGACCCTTAGAACCCGGTTACTTCTAATAGGACAGGTTGAGCCCACCAACTTCAAGAGGGTAGTACCCAGACCCCATGCAAGCCTAAACCTAAGGACTTGTTTGCTGTGTGTGAATATGTTTGCATGTATATACACTCACTTGCTTTCCGCATACATGTGCATAACATCATGACATCATACCATAGTATTTTCAATAACCATTTCAAGGATCTCGAGGGTTCTTTTGATGCAGGGTTACGTTGAACCAGACATCTATCCAGGGGCAAGAGGTTTCTCCTCTAACCAGTCCAGACAAAGATCAAGTGCAACAACTTGAATCAGTGGCTATGACCCACTCGACATGGTGAGCTTGGTTCTCGTAGAAAGACATCCACCGACACAAAGCTCTCCAATCAAAAGTTCAAGAACAACAACTTGAATCAGTGGCTATGACCCACTCGACATGGTGAGCTTGATTCTCGTGGAAAGACGTCCCCCGGTGCGGAGATCTCCAATCCAAGAGCAAAGTTCAACCTCTAACATTTTCTTGTGTTTACCCCAAGAGATCCTTGAAAGCATTGCATTCACATATCATGCATTGCATTTTGACAGTTTTTCCTTTTTTCAGGTTTCCTTACTCTCACACTGTTTATTTCAGTAAGAGATGGCTCTAGAAAGGTCTGTCAAAGACATCCAAGACCAGACTGCTCAGCTGCAGGAGATGTTCCTGAACTTGTCTCTGGGGCAAGAAGAAATGAAAGCTCTCCTCACTAAGGGCTTGGGGAATTCCAACAATGCCAGGAGTGACCAGCTTGCAGAGCTGCAGTTTGATCTGACAACACTGAGGACTCAAATGATGGGACAGTTGGTGGGCCAGATGGCTCTCATCCAAGACCTATCTCAAAGACAAGAGGAACTCAGAGTTCTTGTCCGCCAACTGGGGCAAATATCTGAGGTCGAAGAGCAAGTCACCGCTCAGCCTCCATCAACTCAAGAAGACAAGGGGAAAGCTCCTTTGCTCGCTTCAGGGTCACAAACCCATCAACAACCTCGCCAGCGTCAACGGGGCAATCGGCGTAAGCAAGAAAAGTCGGGAAGACAATTTACGGAGACTGAAATACCATCATTCTTCATACTGAAGCGCCTGATGGAGGTTAATTTGCTCACCGTAAAGGACCCTCCTCAGAAGCCCAATATCTCCTCTCCTCACTATAATCCCGACGCATTCTGTGTTTACCACTCCTACAGCCCGGGACACGACACCAACGACTGTTGGGCCTTGAAGAATAAGATTCAAGATCTGATCGACATTGGGGTGCTAGAATTCATGCCAGACGGTGAGATGAAGATCTTCCGTTAAAGGGTTCTCCACTTGAAGCGACGAAACTCGAGCTGAAATACTTTTGCTTCTTTTTGAATTTTCAAAGTTGTAATTTCTTTTGCTGTCAAACAATTATCTGTTGATGTTAAACTCTGTTTTCATTAATGCATTGCATATGTTTGTCTTGAATTCATCCATTCGTTTCACTACTCTTATGCTTTTCTTTATGATATTTGACTCTTGATAAAAAGCTGCGAGCCTTTAGAGGGAGGATGACGAAACAATACCATGATCTTATACAGTATGCGTTTGAACGGACCTTGCTGATGATGTACAGGCATTTCTTTCAAATCCCAAACACTGGAGTTATAAGGAAGTTAATCCCTAGTCAACCCCTTCGAGCCAAAGAAGTAGGAGTTTTCTGTTCTAAACGATCAAAACCCTTGATATAAACCTGGGGCAGGGTAGTATCTCAGTTAATTCAAAAGAAAACGCGCATTGAAGTCGCAAACTCTCCGTTCTTAATACAATGAACGACGTCGAAAAAGAAGCATTCCTTTGGAATCAAAAGACAAGGGTGGTTCCCTATCACATAGACAGTCAATCTCTCAAAAGAGAAAAGCCCGCCAAGCCAAAACCTATAAAGGAGGCTTAAGAAAGCTAGGGCATCCGCTGACAGTAATCTCGAAAATGGGAATAGTCAGGCAAAAGTTAGGGATAACAAATCAAAATCAAAATAGTGAGGTCATTACAAAATCCTCAACAACATGAAAAATGTTGAAAAAGAAAAAGGAGATGATGACTGTCTCCCCAAATTCAACTGGTGAACCATCGCCCAAAATTCGTTCCAGACTCAAAACAGAGTATGACACACAATTGACTGAGCTTAGGTTGAAGAACATCACGAAGAGCGGGTGGGTACAAATATACTTTGAGCCTTTATCCTTTGTTTCTTAAACCATGAACCAGGCCACGTTACAACCCTTCAAAAGTCCTAATTGAAGCATGGGTTAGTTCGAAAGCATACTGTTTCAAAAGGTATCCTGACTCCGGTAGGGCTTACTCTAAATCTTGTGTTGACTTGTCTTATGAAAAGTTTTCTACTAAAAACGCATTTTTCAAAACTTCGAGACAAACATAAACTTTGCATTATTCGAATATCACTGTCTGCATTTGACCTTTTTGTTTGACAGTGAAGAAATTCATACAGCGAATGTTCGGAGGAACGAAAACTCTCTCAGTAAGTCAAAATCACTTCAAGAGGATAAAACTTCCATCAAATCTCCTATCAACAAGGGGCATGATATGTCACAATTCAATTAACCTGGGGCAGTCCAGTCAAGGTCCAACAGATCTTTCAAAACTCAATTAACCTGGGGCAGTCCAGTCAAGATTTCAAGAAATCTCTCAATATGCAGAGTAATCTGATTCAAGACTCCTTCTTCACCACTTGGGGCATTCGAATGTCAAAAGTGTTCAACAAATCAACTACATTTCCAGACTCGATTCCCGTATCTAGCCAGGGCACGTCTGAAGAGTTTCCAGATTCGATTCCTGTATCCAGTCAGGGCATATCTGTTGACCACATTTCCAGACTCGATTCCTGTATCTAGCCAGGGCACGTCTAAAGAGTTCGAAGATTCGATTCCTGTATCCAGCCAGGGCATGTCTATCAACTATCACAATTCCAGATTCGACTCCTGTATCCAGCCAGGGCATATCTGTTGATCATATTTCCAGACTTGATTCCTGTATCTAGCCAGGGCACGTCTGAAGAGTTTGAAGATTCGATTCCTGTATCCAGCCAGGGCATATCTGTCAACTATCACCTTTCCAGATTCGACTCCTGTATCCAGCCAGGGCATATCTGTCAACTATCACCTTTCCAGATTCGACTCCTGTATCCAGCCAGGGCATGTCTGAAGAATTCCAGATCAACACCTGTAACTACCCAGGAAAACATCTGTGAACGACCGATTGTAGACCAACACCTGTAATAAGTCAGGAATTTATCTACATCACCACTTGGGGCATTCGAATGTCAAAAGTGTTCAAAAACCGATGCAGTTTTACACAAGCTCATCATTAGGAATCCCTACACCGGTTCCTCTTCAAGACTTCTGAAACAAGTTTACGGATTCTTCCCAACAACGGATATTAATCTACCAACTTGTTCAGACTCTTCTCAACCTTTGAAATCAGTTTACGGACGCTTCCCAACAACGGATGTGGCTCTATTGCTGATTCAACTTCAAGACTTCTGAAAACAGTTTATGGATTCTTCCCAAGTAACAGATGTTAATCTATCAGCTTGTTCAGATGCAACCTCTGAAATTAGTTTACGGACGCTTCCCAACAACGGATGCGGCTCTATTGCTGATTCAACTTCAAGATTTCTGAAAATAGTTCACGGGTTCTCCAAGTAAATGGATGTTAACCTATCACTTGTTCAGATTCTTCTCAAGACTTCTGAAAACAGTTCATGGATTCTTCCCAAGTAACGGATGATAATCTATCAGCTTGTTCAGATGCAACCTTTGAAATTAGTTTACGGACGCTTCCCAACAACGGATGCGGCTCTATTGCTGATTCAACTTTAAGATTTCTGAAAATAGTTCACGGGTTCTCCAAGTAACGGATGTTAACCTATCGCTTGTTCAGATTCTTCTCAAGCTAACCACCACGGAAGATCGCGCTCGCCAAAATTCTCCCTATCCCCAGCGGAGTTCATCAAAATTCCCCAGCAGTAACTTATCTTTGCAAATCCCCAGCCAGAGAATCCTCCGGAATTCAATTCCCCTCAGAGTTTAAGCTTCAGTATCCCCAGCGGAGCCAGACCATTGAACCTTCTCCCCACAGAGTTTTGGGAGGACAAATCTTGAGTTCCCCAGTGAAGTCGCCAAAGTTACTTCCCATCAAGCTGAAGATTCTCAATCTGGCCTCCCTAGCATGAGTCTACTAGTTTGGAACCCCCCAGTAGAGGTCATCAGGAGTTCTCTTCCCCAGCAGCAGCCAAGGATTTATCCTCCCCGACAGCAGTCAAGATGCTTTTATCTTCAGCCATCTCAGATTCATTTATCCTCAGCAAGATTATCTCATCAGCTCACATGCGCATCCATCACATTCATAAATATTGATGTCACGTACATTGCATCATGCATCATAACATTGCATACAACTAACCCTTCACCTTTTCAGGTAAGATCAGTCGACAGACAAAGATCATCTCCCGAGATTCATCCAGAAATAGTTCAGATGTGACCCGGACACGGCGACATTCTGATACCTATTCCAGATTCATTCAGACGCATCAGCAGGAAACCCTACACCGGTTCCTCTTCAACTTCAAGACTTCTGAAAACAGTTTACGGATTCTTCCCCACAACGGATGTCAATCTACCAACTTGTTCAGGTGCAACTTTTGAAAACAGTTTACGGATTCTTCCCAACAACGGATGTCAATCTACCAACTTGTTCAGACTTCTGAAAATAGTTTACGGACGCTTCCCAACAACGGATGCTGCTCCATTGCTTATTCAATCCCAACTCCTGAAAATAGTTTACAGATTCTCCAGACATGGACGTCAATCTGTTGCTTGTTCGAACCCCGATTCAGAGATGTTCCGAAACATGGAGGCCCTCTTGATACTTTTCCACTCACCATTGACATACAGTTCAACATGTCCAGATGGCATCTGTAAGCCCATCCTCCTACCAACAGTCGCCGAATGGCATCCGTAAGCCCATTCTCAGATGGCATCTCTAAGCCCATCCCCTGACAAAATTCTATCGCACCAGATGGCATCTTTAAGCCCATCACCAAATGGCGTCTGTAAGCCCATTCACATCTACCATCATATCGCCGAGTGCAAATTTTCTGGGCACTTTAGTGTCCAATCTCCTTTTACCTTCAAGTCGCGAAAGGCAAACTTGCCAATCTAACTCTTCAGGTCCAAGAAGATTGAACAGGGGCAACTGTTGTACCCCAAAATTTACCCTCGCATTTTTCCCCAAGAAATCTCAGCTTCAAGCCTTTCCTGATTCTTCAAACTGGCTCAAGAATCGGACAAACGGACTTTTCTTGTCAGTCAAGCGAAATTAGGGTTTTTACTGATTTTCAGGACTCTGGATTGTTTCACAGTTGGCTTAGGGTTTTGGATGATTTTTGGTTCAATTTTGATCAGGCGAGCGTTATTTGGCATTTAATCAGGAATTAAGGTTTTGTGGGCATATTCTCATAAAGATTAAAATTCCACAGCACGTCGCAGTTTATTCCGAGATTCGGGTTAAATTCGCATAATCTTGATTTAATCAGTAAAAGAGGCAGTTGGGTTGAATTCATGTTGTTTTGTTTGAGCCAGTCAAAAGAAAGATGCAGTTTGGATTTACAGTGCTTGGTAAGAAATCAATAAGAAGGGATTGCGTCTGATCAGTTTTTTGTGTTCGACTGTGCGTTGCTTTGAATAATGGAGACATCAAGTTCATTTATTTTGATCGACGAAGAAACAAGGTTTAGTTGATTATTTATGGTTCTACGAATTAAATATTTGAAATTTAAACTTTCATTTTATTTAATTTAAGGAATTATAAATAACAAGTAAATAATTAAAGAAAAGGGAATTGAAAAGAATTAAATGAATCAATGGAATTTTTATTTCATGTTTAATAGTTGTTACAATTATTATTTGGATACAAGTATTTATTACGAAGTATTTAAAATAATAATGGTTTACAATAATTAAATTGAAAATAAAAACTATCCTATTTTTTCTAAACATTTTCTAAATCCCTAATCTCTTCATTCTTCACTTCGCTCCGGTGCTCCATTATTCATCTGCAAAAAAGAAAAGGAAAAGTCAAAAGCAGTTGAATTAATTAAAGACAGATAAAATTTGCAATCATCATTAGGGGCCACTGACTGGGATCAGTTGACCCTCTCTGCAAATCACGGGATTTCTCCCGGTTCACAAAGAGGGAAGAATTTCATTTAATCATAAATGCAAAATGTCAAAATGCATATTTTTCAAAATGTCAAACTGCATGGTTCAGAAGTAAGTTCAAACCCAACTAAAATCCAATTCCAACTTTCTATCAAAAGCCAAAAGTGCAACTTACTGTCAAAAATGCAAAATCTACCCAAGCTGTCAAAAAAAGATTTGACAAGGATATGAAAAGTTCACAAAATCTACACAAGCTGTCAAAGAAGGATAAAGATGCAGAGGAAATCCTATATGCAAGCAACTTAACTCTTTATCATCATTTCCCATCAATAGCCCCTTCAGAAAGTACAGAAATAAAACATTTAAAAATTCTTTAAACTGTACTAAGAGAGTCAGAAGAAGAGAGATAAGAGGCAGGCTTTAGGCTTAGGCAGAAGATACAAGAAAAGATATAACACAAGTACAACACAGTTCAAAGAGGAAGAGAGATATACAAACTGCATAACAACGAATATAGAGATACAAACCACCAGGTCCTGGCCTAAAGCACAACCATATCAACAATTAACCAAAGCTAGCATCAACCTGCATTTCTAAAACCAATCCAGAAACCTCCTAAAACCATCACAACCAAACCTGCATTAGCACAAATCATCATAAACCATAAACACCTAAAGCCTGCAAGACCCTCAAACTGTCAAGAAAAGAACTCAAAAAACCAGAAAATATACAAAACCTGCTAAGCATTTCAGACAAACCAAAAAAAAACACATAGCCTGTACAAGAACCATACCAAGCCTGTACCATTAAGGCCTCACAACAAACCAGACCTCATAACCATACAAGCCAAACAATGGCCTGAACATCAAGGCTTCATCCAAACCTGCTAAAGCCTATCCATCAAAAACCAAAAAACAGTTATCAACCAAGCATCATACCTGTCAAAAGGCCTCAAGAACCCAACCTGTCCAGTTACCAACAAAAAAAACTCAAAACAACATCAAGCATTAAGGCCTCAGAGTTTCTTCATCATAGGAAAACACATCCAAAGGCAAAGTGAGCAATAGAGAAGAGGAAAGAAGTGAACTCAGAAGCTTTTCATCATAAGCAAAATACATTCCAAAGGCATCAATCTCAGAAGGCAATTCAAAGGCCTCAGAATCTCTTCATCATAGGCCACAAACACATCCAAAGGCAAAGTGAGCAATAGAGAAGAGGAAAGAAGTGGCCTCAGAAATCTTCATCACAGGCCAAAATGCAATAGGCAACAGAAACACATTTCAACAGGCATCAAACAAGGCGTCAATCCCAGTATAGTCAAACAAATCTAAGGCAACAAGTATACAGTGTTCAAGAAGAAGAAGAAAGAAGTGAGGTTTCAGGACAAGGTTTTCAGTCAACATCATCGAACCCTAAGGAAGAAGAAAGGACAAAGTACCAAATTTTCCCAAGCTAGCTTCCAGCTTTATCACCGGGCCTCTGCACCACTGAGCCTCCTCAGCGCTTCCTCGTCCTCTCCTCCCCATCGTCCTCCTCTCAAGGTAGTATATTTCCTTCCTCATCTTTCTTTTCATCACCTCATTAAAACAAACACAACGAACACGAAGATCAGAACATATAAATCACGGCATGCAAGAATCTAAAACAAAAAACGCCTAAACCAATTCGAAACGGTACACTAACCATTATTTGAGGACTGTCTAATCCATCTGAGAGGAGAAGAGGCGGTAGCGGGGTAGCTCAGGCAGAGAGGCGTGGCCCAGAAGCTTGCATAGAAGACAATTGAACGAAACTCCATGAACGGCGCGCTCAAACCCTAAAACCTTGTTTCCCAAATGAAAACGCCAAACAACCCTAAATTTGTTCTGACCCCCAAGCGTGGGCCTTACCCATTCTGAAAGCCTGAAGCCCATTGAGTTCACACAAAGAAAAAAAAGAGCCTTAATCTCATTTTATTAACACTAATCTCTTTATATATAAACAAATTCATTTTAAATACTAACTTCCTTTTTTATATATACATAACACCTTAAAACAATATATTCATTTTCTAACTTAATATATCTTTTAATAAAAATACCCCTTTTTCTAGTATACATAATTTAGTCCTTGATTTTTATTTAAAAGTACTTTTTGTATATAAATGGCAAAAAATACATTTTTATATCATATACTTAAAATTAAAAATGACTTTCTATTCTTTTAATTAAAATACACTTTGTACATAAATTTTAAAACATTAATTTTGTACATACACATAAGATACATTTTATTTTTATACAATATCATTAAATTTGAAAATATCTTCTTTTAATTAAAATATACTTTGTACATAATTGATAAAATACATTTTTTTTTAACATTAAACTCTTAAACACTTAATTAAAACATTTTTGTATATAATAAACAATGATGCATCTTATACATTTTTCAATTAGAACTTGAACACACGATTTAATTAAAAACATTTTCTTTTGTACATATTAAAAATATACAAATCAAAGATTCCTTAAAACACATATTTAGGTCAAATACCCTAATCTCGCCTTAGTTTCATATTGTCGCGCCTGTAAATATCCACATACACATATACTTGTACACTTACAATATATTTCACATTATACACTTACACTTACACAATACATTCACATTGCCCTATACACATTTGTTTATCTTATATTTGTATATTCGATATTTACATTTGATTGCGAATTCGATTTGGTTGTAACTTATTGGATACTATAAGTCTCATCCCCATTCATACACATGTACCCCCACTCCCAGATACTATTTTGTAATAGCGTAGATTTTACATTTTCGCAATTTACCGCTTTCAATTATACCATGGTTAGACCTAAGGTTTGCATGTACATAAAATCAAACGCTAGATAACCTAACACAAGACAAATACATGAAATCAATACACAATCACACTTGCACCCCCTAGGGTAATCCCACATGTTGCCTTCCAAAATGGGCCATGCTTGCACGTCGAGTATCTTTGGCAAAACAAAATCAAATGATCATAAGTCTCAAAGTGTTGCCTAAACGGAATGATCATAGTCCCTTCAAAGCAAATTGCCAAAGACACTTGGCACCATTGCATTCATGGTTCATACGATGACCCGCGCCCGTCCCGAATAAAATTCCTAAACGCAAGATTGTCCATCAATTTCAATGAGGGAACAAAATTGTTAAAAGGGGTTAAAACATGACAAAAACCTTTGAGCACAATAGGGTAGACAAAACTCTTAGTTACTTGAGATCAATTTGCAAAAAACGCTTGCCTTCTTTTCAAAAACCACAATCCACAACACTTTCAAACAAACTCTCAAAAACATTTGAAACATCTTTTCGAAAAGATCCACACTTTTGTAAAACACTCAATCACGAGTCAAATACATTAGTTGCCTAAGACAAGGCATCTTCTTCCAAAACATTTTCAAAAGCACCCACACACACACCATTTTCAAGCAATCGAAAATCAAGGCAAGTGATCTAAAAACCAAGTAACTAAGAGCCCATGGATAACCATGGATGAAAAGGGTGCTAATACCTTCCCTTTTCATAATCTACCCCCCGAACCCACGAAATATCTCAAAAGGTTTTTGCTGTGCTTTTTTAACCTTTCCTTTAGGATAAAGTAAAAAGTCGGTGGCGACTCTTGCTCAACCGCACAAGTGCGAATACGAACGCAAAACACTAGTCAGTTCTCCCACCGTATCACACACTTCTTTTCTGAAATATTTTCAAAAAAAAATACTTTGTATGCATTCTCAACGATACGGGAATCATTACAAAGTTTACCGAACTTAGGCATTTTTAAAAATATTTTCAAACTTACACATTCACAAAGCATTTTCAAAAGTGAGCTAACGATTAAGAGGTTGTAGATAACTACGGATCAAAAGGATGCTAACACCTTCCCTTTTTCATAACCTACCCCCTTACTCAGAAAAATTATCAAAGGTCTTTCATGTTCTTTTCACCCTTTCCTTTATTGGATAAAAGAAAAGTCGATGGTGACTCTTGCTATCCGCAACACTTGAGATAAAATGCAAAACCAAAAGACAGTTCTCCCACTGTATTACAGAACTGGAGACTCTGTTGGGGAAACCTAAAAGTGGGGTTACCTTAGAGTTAGATCACATTTAAAAATGATTTACTTGCTTGATTTGTATGCTTTACATTTCGGGGTTTTTCTAGGGTTATTTCTGTATATATCCTATACCCGGATCTGGGGGCATTTTAGGTAAGTAGCTATAGATCATGGAAATTGTAAGGCGTATAATGTTGTACCCCAAAATTTGCCGTCCCATATTCTTCAAGAATTGCAAAGAGCAAGTTTCAAAATCTCCCCAAGGGTTGCACAGTTCAAGGGCCTCCTAACAGTCAAAAATTAGGGTTTTGGTTCTGACAAAGAAAATGAAGTTTCCAAGGGTCCAATCAAGTCCCACATGCCCATAAACATGGTCAAGCATCCTCATACCAAGTTTCAAGACTTACAGTACAAAATTGCACAGTCAAAAACCCTAATTGCACTACAGTCAACTGCAGGGGCAAAATGGTCATTTGACAGTCAAAAGTTCAAATTTTTGGTCAACATCTCATCTTGAAGCCATAAACATCATTTGATCAATTCTTAATCATGATTCTCAAAGCTTGGCTCAAAAAGTCTCAAGATGCAAAAGTTTCCATATTTGGACACTTGAAAAAGTCAACTGTAACTTGACCAAGGCATAACTTCCACATGGATTATCAGAAAAATTCCATCCAAAGCTCATTTTGAAGAGAAAGACATTTCCTACAACTCCTCTTCACACTTCAAGTCCAAGAAATGCTCTCACAAAAAGTTATCAATTTCAACATTATAGGTCATTTTCAAAAGTCAACAAAAAGGGACTTTAAGTCAAAGGCCATAACTTGAGATTGGTAAATCCAAATGACATGGGACCAAAGGCATTGGTTAGAGGACTTCAAGACCTTTCCAAAATGTCCAAGAACATGAGCAAAGCTTAAAAATTGAGCAAGATATGCCTTGTGGAAGTTGGGAAATTTTTGGGTATTTTGAAAAGTCAACTTTGCTTCAAATGCCTTAAAATTGCTAATGGGCCACATTTTCTTCCAAGATTCATCATCCAAAGCATGTGCACGACCATTTGGCCCAAAGGGAAGTTATTCATCATTTTTATTTATTTATTTGAATTTTTAAATTGCTATTAATTCATTTAATAAAATAAATATGTGAAAAATACCAAAGCAAACTTTTTAAATCTTTTTATGCATGAAATACCTCCAAGATTTCGTGCAAGTCAGATAAGGAAAGAATCAATGTGATTTGGACATGATTGGTATCAAATATGCATGAAAAAGATTGAAAAATTATGCCATGAAAATCAAATATTCTCTACATCAATGCTTTGATCCTTTGGCTCAGAATTTAACCCTAATACACTCCATACATAAGCCACAAGCTAGACCTAAAGACCAAGACCTGAAAGTTGCGCCAGAAAAGAAGAACAAAGTTTGCACTTTTTGTGAAAAATTCCAAAACTGAAAACGTGATTACAAAGGGTTTCAAGCCAAAATAATCATTCCATTGCATTCCTGAGACTTCAAGGAACGTGTCTGAATCAAAACCATCATCCCTAACGCGAAGAATTGGTAGAATAACCCCGTCCTGTTCATACTTTTTTCCATGTTCTTGCATCATGATTCACGCATTGTTGTTAATTTTTAATGTTTGATTTATATTCAGCTAACCATTCTAAAGCTAACCATGTGTTTTAATTGAGTTTTCACGCATCGTATGAAGAATCACCATGGAAGATTGCTAGGGTTACAAAACTGTGAAATTGGGGGTTTACTCCTATGGAAAAATTAAGACCTGAGACCCATACCATCAGAATCAGAAACTCATGGCCAATCGTTTCCACACCTCGCGCCTAATTTATGAAGCACCATACTCTATTCGCTATTTTTTGACACAGTATATAGTGGGGGTTTAAAACCCCCGCAATCTTGTTTGTTTTTGTTTCAGGAAAAACGCACCATTGGAGAAGATGATGATGTGTAGGCCAATGATTGGAGCATTTGAATTTCGCGCTAAAATTGTCCACTAACTCATGATTTGCATTATATTATTTGTTTTCTATACAATATTCAAAACGCGTGAACAGCTCAGTTGGCAGGCACGTTATTTGGTAAGCAACAGGACCTGGGTTTGATCCCAGGTCCCCCTCCCTTTTCTCATATTATTTTCCACTCCATCTTCCTATGCAGCGCGTATTACAGGGGTATACTATGCACTCAATATCCAGCTTGCCACATGGCCACTGAGGGCAATCCAAGGGCCTTGATTGGGAGACCACCATGGGCATGAGGCAGACGCGTCATATGCAAGCCAACAAAGTCAACGAGGCCAGGAAATTATTGGGCCAGAATTGCTAAATTATACCTCCAGTTTGGGGACAGAACCCCCCATGGTTTGCTTTTTTATTCTTTTTCATATTTTGCTATTTTATTTGTTTTGTTTAATTTTCATTTAAATCTTTAAATTAATTTATTTTCATAAAACATAAAAATAACAAAAAATCAGAAAGTCATAAAAATTTAAATATATTTCATTTAATGTCATTTTTTTTGTAAAAAAGGGTCTTATTAATTAATTAGTTTTTATTCTAGGATTAATTTTGACATTTTTCTTAATAAACTTAAAATTTGTAGAATTAGGGTTTTAATCAATTTTTATCTTTTTCTTTTCTTTTATCATTATTAATTATTAATTATTATTTTTGTAAATAAAATTGTATTAATTAATTAGGTTTAATTTTAGGTTAAATTTTAATGCTTTTCTTGATAAATTAAAAATAATTAGAATTAGGGTTAATTAATTAATTTCATTTAGTTCTCATTAAAAATTCATAAATACCAAAACTCAAAAAAATAATTTCTTTTCATTTTAATTTAATTAATTTGTTAATATAATTTAATTTCATTAAAAAGGGTCCAACGCCCTCGCTTTCGATTTTTATTCTCTTCGCGCATTTTATTCTTATTCCTTCTTTTAAATATTAATGTAATTCTCCCAAAGCCGTGTAAATTAAACATTTATATTTCTCGCATCTTTATTTTATGTCAAATTGGGTCCTGGATTTAATTTGGCGATGTGGACCCGCGCCTTTGTAATAGTTTAGGAACTTTATATTTCTCGCAACTTTTTAACTATTAATAATTGCATGCAAGAATGAATGTCAAAATAAAAGCAACGCGTAGATCACCCATACATGACAAGACAAAAATAAATGAATCTGACACACAATTCACACACCACCCCTAGGGTACGCCTCACTGTTGCCTTGCCTCTCGAAAGGTGGTCGTCGAGTAGAGGATGTCTTAGTAAGTCCTCATGATCCGGGAACCTGGCATGAGGGTAGCTTCTAAGGTATCTTCCTATTGCTCTGGTGATCACCATGTCCCGAACCTCGAATTGACCCGAACACCTCCAATAGTGGTTCTACCTACCTCTCAATGGTGGGATGGCACTACCTTAAGGACATTTACACAACCTAATTCCTTAGGGTAGGTGGATGACTCATAGATACTTGCTCTAATTCAAAAATAAATCAAAAACTCTTTTCACACCGGCACTTTCAAAAAGCTTTCAAAAACAATTTTTCAAACACTCTTGAGGACTGATACAAGAGTCGATCTGAAATCTTTAAACGAAACTTTTTCAAACCCACTCACAATTGAAAAGCAAACACTTTTGAAAACACAATGAGCAAGTACCTAAGAGCCCATGGATAACCATGGATAGAAAGGGTGCTAACACCTTCCCTTTCTATAAATCTACCTCCCGAGCCGAGAAACTATCTCATAAGGAATTTTGCTGTGCTTTTGTCCTATCCATGTTGGAGAAAATAAAAGACGGTGGCGACTCTTGCTTCCGCGATATTTCGCGAACCAGCGTTAAAAAGTCAGTTCCAGATCCACCGATCACATATACCAATATGGTTGAAGCGATGGCTATGTTAGTGTGACACATTGATTGGTGTCGGTGTACCTTGAGTTAAGTCACGGAGAATGTTGGGCTATTGCATGGTGTCATAAAGCATTAACTAACCGTAGAACCTTAGTTGACATAACTTAGTCATTAGAAAGTAGTGAGATAGTCGGCTTTGGTGCAGACTGGAGTTGGTTGATACTCGATGCTACACTCATTGAGATCGGACTCTCGGGATATTTTGGTCGCAAATCAGATGCTTGTGCTGAAACAATGCCTAAGAGAAAGATCAGTGATATTGAGGCTCCTAGAACCCGGTTACTTTTCTTAGGACAAGTTAAGCCAACTAAAACTCAAGAGGTTACTTACGTACAAACTTTATGCAAGCATGAACCTAAGGCTACTTGTGTGATTTTCTTGCATTCATTATCTAACAACTTGAACTCCTTGCAAGGCTTGTTTGTATTCATTATCTAATGACGTGAATTCCTTGCAGGACTTGTTTATATTCGCTATCCAATAATTTAGACTTCTTACAAGACTTACTTGTTTTCACCACCTTACACTTTTGCTTGGTGCATAGCATACACATCATGTCATAGAATTTCTGTTAACCATTTCAAGGACCTCAAGGGTATGTGATGCAGGTTTATTATGAACCGAACCTCTAGCAAGGGGTAGGAAGATTTAGTTCCCTCAAACCGAATTCCATTGAAGTAGCATGAACCATACATCTAGCAAGGGGCAAGAGGATTTATTTTCCTCTAACCAAATGCGGTCAAAGAATGAAGTACATTATCTTGAGTCAAAGGCTAGGACCCACTCGACATGGTGAGCTTGATTCTCACAGAAGGACATTCAACGATACGAAGTTCTTCAATCAAATCTGCAGTCGGGTTCTAACATTTTCTTTGTTTACCCCGCGAGATCCTTGAAAACATTGCATCTACATATCATCCATCATTTCATAACAGGTTTTCCAATACAGGTCTTCTCATCTTCTTGTTATTTATTTCAGTAAAGATGGCTCTAGAACAGACTGTTAAGGAACTCCAAGCATAAAACGCCCAATTCCAGAAGACTCTCTTGAGCTTAGCACGGGGACAGAAAGACATGATGGTGCTCATCGCCATGAAAAACAAGACTCGGACGCCAGTTTCTATCCTTAATATGGGGAGAATATTCAAAGTTCCTGCTAAACCAGTTCCAACTGCTGATACCTCCTCTGATGAAGACGACAACCAAGAGGAAGATGATAGAAGTGTTAGGGCTGAAGGTGGAAGCAACCAAGGTTCTGAGAAGATCCCTGAAGATGAAGACTATTCCAATGAACAGTACCCTCCTGAGGATGAAAGGTACCAACAGTTGGAGGATCATCTTAAGGCCATAGAAATCCATAAAGTGCCTGGACTGGATTTTGAAGAGTTGGGTCTTATTCCGGAGGTTATTATCCCTCGCAAATTCAAGACCCCAACTTTTTCTAAATATGATGGTGTTTCTTGTCCCAAGATTCACCTGAGATCTTATGTTCGGAAGATCCAACCCCATACTGCCGATAGAAAGTTATGGATCCACTTATTTCAAGAAAGTTTGTCTAGTACACAACTTGAATGGTTCTATCAGCTGGAAGGAACCAACATTCGTACTTGGGAAGACCTGGCTAGTGCTTTTTACAAGCAGTATCAGTATAATGCTGACCTTGCACCGACTCGTGTATAATTACAAAATATGACTATGGGCTCGAACGAGGGTTTTAAAGAGTATGCTCATAAGTGGAGGGATTTAGCTGGAAGAGTTCAACCTCCTCTGTCTGATA
The DNA here is from genome assembly GCA_948472305.1 of Vicia faba. Lineage (NCBI taxonomy): Eukaryota > Viridiplantae > Streptophyta > Magnoliopsida > Fabales > Fabaceae > Vicia > Vicia faba. The sequence goes on from CATIWC010000968.1 coordinate 31,347, forward strand.
GGGAGCTAGTTGATATGTTCATGGGAACTCTGACAAGTCCATTCTTTAACCATCTGATTGGAAGCTCCTCATCTGGTTTTACTGAGTTGATTCTAACTGGGGAAAATGTCGAAGGTGGTATCAAGAGTGGAAATATTCCAGTGGTTGCATCTTCAAGTGCTGTGAAGAATACATTCAGTGATAAGAAGGAAACCAATTCCATTTATGGCCAAAAGGGTTGTGTTAAAAGTAATCGGAATCAATCCATGGGAGTTGCACTAATCTCCAATCCCGCACCAACTCAACATTAACACAAGGCAATCAGCGTAGGCCGGATGCACCTATGATACAATTTACTAAGATCAATATGCCATTGTCCCAGGAACTGCAACACCTATTGAAGGCAGAGCTAATAACATTGAAGGATCCTCCTCAGAATCCCAACACCTCCTCTCCTCAGAAAATCCTAATGTGAGATGCGTCTATCATTCCAATAGTCCTGGACATGACACAAATAGTTGTTGGGCTTTGAAAATTAAAATCCAAGATTTGATTGATGCTAAGGAGATTGAGTTAGATCCTCCTGAGACCCCCAATGTGATCACTGCTCCCATGCCAAATCATGGCCATGATTTAGAGCGTTTATTTAATTTGAATTTTCAAATTGTAATTTCTTTTGATTGTTTGAACATATTTTTTGTCAAACTTTGTTGTTCCATTGATGCATTGCATATGTTTTGCTTGAAGTAATCCATTTGTTTTGATTATATTTAAACTATGCTTTTACTTCCTTTTTGTGATATTCAACTCTCGATTAAAAGTTGTAAGCCTTTAGAAGGAGGATGACGAAAACAATACCATAATCTCTACAATATGCTTTTGAACAGACATTGCTGACGATGTACAGGCGTTGTTTCAAATCCTAAACAGTGGAGTTAGAAGGAAGATAATCCCTAGTCAATCCCTTTGAGCCTAATTAGTAGAAGTTTTCTTTTTCACACAAATTGAAACCCTTAATCATAACCTGGGGAAGAGTGGTTTCTCAGTTAAATTCAAATGTGCACTTAGTCGCAAGCTCTACCTTCATACACGGCGAATAGTGTCGAAGATTATCTTTTAAATCAAAAGATGGTGATGGTTCCCCGTAATCATTAAAATAGGCAGTCATTATCTTTCAAAAGAAAAACTCGCTAAGTCAAAACCTATGAAGGAGACTGTGATACGGTGGCAGAACCGACTGTTTAATACTGGTTTGCGTTTTGCATTTTGTGTTCACAAAATGTCGCGGCAAGCAAGAGTCGCCACTGACTTTTATTTCATCCAACCGGAAAGGAAAAAAGTACAGAAAAAATCCTTTTTCGAGATACTCTGAGTACGGGGGGTAGATTATAGAAAGGGAAGGTGTTAGCACCCTTTCTATCTGTGGTTTTCCATGGGCTCTTAGGTACTTGCTCATTTTTTAAATTGCTTGTGTTTGTGTGCTTTGTTTTTTGAAAAAATGTTTTACTTCGTGATAACCCTTGTATCAGTCCTCAAGGGTGTGACGAAGTTGTTTTGAAAATTGTTTTGAAAGGTGTAAGTGCAAAAGGTTTTTGATTTGAGCAAGTACCTACTAGCATTTACCTACTCGAAAAAAGATTGTTTCTATTCTTGTTTCCTTTAGACAGCTCTGTCCTACTATTGAGAAATAGGTAGCACCGTCGTTGGAATTTGTAAGGGTCAATTCGAAAGGGACGTACGATCACTAAAGCAATGTTAGGACAACTTAGTAATAACCCTAGAGTCTTAAGATCTTTCTCGAGGCAACATTTCTGAGGCAACATTTCCGAGGCAACATTCGAATGGGACAAATTTTGATCTTTTAGACTGGAGGGCAACCATTAAAACACCATATGCTTAATGATCGTTTACCGAAGGCAACCGAAGTGAGAGTATACCCTAAGAGTGATGTGTGCGAGTGATTTGTTTTCAGTTATTTAATCTTTGCACATTAGGGTTTTCTAACCGTATTAATTTATCATGCATTCTTTCCATACAATCCTATTAGCATACATCTAAACAGTTAAATATTTGCGGGAATTAAAAATGTGAGAAATTAAACCTAGCTATTACAAGGCTTCAGGGAGGGGGATTAATTACATACCCAAAAAAGTCGGGGATTTAACAATAAATAAAAACCCTAAATTAACTATTACAAACCATGAACAATTACAAAATATTGGCAAAATATATAACAAGCGCAGGATGAATTAAATGCGAGGCGATTAGGGTTTTGACCCTTTGACTAATCCTATTTGTGATTGATTAAAGAAAAAAAGTTTTTTTTGTCATTTTTGTTATTTAAGAAAATAATGAAATAATTGAATTAAAAAGAAAATCCTAAGTTCTAATTAAATTTAAATTAAGAAAAATAAATTAATTTATTCTAAAAACCTATTTTTGTATTTTTGTTTGAAAAAGAAAAGAATTAAACCAAGAACTAAAACCTAATTTTCTAATTAGTTTTAATAAAAAAAACAAGTTAAAATTTCCCTAAATTAAATTAAACTAATTAGTTGAAAATTAAATTTGATAAAAAAAAAACCAAATTCTAATTTTTGTGAACTCTTGATTTTATGATTTTATAAAAAAGAATGGTTAATGGTGTTAATTAAAATAATTAAAGGAAATATTAAAAGAATTTAAAAAAAAATAAAAAAAAATATAGAGATGGGCCTGTGTGTTAGAAATTCTGGGGGGTGCAAATATGATTTCCTTGGCCCAAAACTCCAAAGCCTGTATTGACCATGCTGGATTAGGTGCAGGCGTTGATTTGAGGTGTATGGTGGTCCCTTGCTATCTGGGCGTCAGATCAGATGGCATGCTGGATCAAAGGATGGATGTTGAGGTTATATGGTGGACGTCATGATAAGCAACACGCTGGATCAACTAACTGAAAATAATACAAATAAAATGCTGGAACCTGGGGATCGAACCCAGGTCCTTATGCTCACTTCCACTAATTCCTTGCCATCTGTGCTACGCGCTCCATTTGTTCATATAATAACCACAAAGTAATGTAAACAAAACAAATAATATATTCAGAAAATGCGCAAAAATTTAAACCAGCCAACCAATGATTGCCATGCCTCATCTTCTTCCCCAAACTGTCGTTTTAGGCAATAGGACTTTTACCTACAGACGTTCTCTGTAGGTACAAACCTGTTCATCTCAAAAATGGCACACAAGCAAGATAAATGGAAAGTGATGGTACCAATCAACTCATCTCATCCTCACGGGCATCATGGTACCAGAATTAAAGCCTAATTTTACCTGCATTAAAAACCCCTAAACAAGAACATAAAACCCTAACAATGGTAATATCACGTACAAGCATCAAAAATGCAATTAAATGGAATGATTAGCTTGCAAACATGATGATAAACAAAAGTGCTAAAGATGCATAAATTAGTGAAATCAGAATCAAGTTTTTAAGCAAATTGTGGTGCCTGTAGGGTGCGATTCTGGGCGTTTCAAGACCTGGGAGTGATTGGAATAGATTCCTGGGATGCCTAGCAAGCGATTGGGATCACTAGAATGGCTTGAGATGGCCTGTAGAAGGAAAACCGATTCACACTTTTGCCAACTTTTTTCAGTTTTGTTCCAAGCTTCTCACAATCTCTAGCCTCTTCTTTTGATCTGCAAAGCATTATTATATAACCTGGAATGAATTAGGTTAACAAACTTGGCATGAATCTTTGCATTTATCCAAGATTTGATTTGATTTTCAATTTGTATGATATATTTCTATTTTCATGCCTTTCTTATACCAATTGCCATTGATTCGAATTGATCATGCAAGCTCAGCATATCTTGATTGCCTATCTGTAAAAAAACAAATCAAATCATATCTTTGATAATTTTCATCATTTATTTGATTTAATTCACTTTTTAATTAATGAAAAATAAAAATAAATTGAAAAATGAAGCAAATAATGTGTGGATAAGTATTTGAGTCGTGGACCACATTATAATTGAAGTGCAAGCATACAAAGTGGGGCCCATTTAGCAAAAAATGCAAATTTGAGCACATTTGACTTTTGGCAATTTTGCAAAAATCGTCAACTTGGCCAATGCATAACTCTACCAATTTTGACCCTAGAGAGGTGTTCTTGGACTTTTTAGAAGATTATGATGTCCTCTAAGCAACCCTTTTGGTCTCATCTCAATTGAGTCTTCCATGTTCATGTATGAAGCTTTTACCCAAAAGGTGTTTTTGTTGACTTTCCAAAAGGACCTATAATGTCAAAATTCATATCTTTTTGTGAGTGCATATTCTGAACTTTGGAGATAAATATTAATTGTAGGGAATTGCATCCTCTTCAACATGAGCTTTGGATGGGTCATTTCCGATAAAGTATGAGAAAGTTATGTTTGGTCAAAGTTTAGTTGACTTTTCTTGTAAAACCCTAATTTAGCAACTTTTTGGTTTTGATGAAATGTGAGCAATCCTTGAGTAATCATGATCAACCCTTTATCAAATGATGAATAATACTTCAAAATGAGAATTTTGACGAAAAGTATTGAATTTTGATTGTATATGGGCCCCAGTTGACTTTTGACTTAGTATAGTTGATTTTCAGGCATTTGAGCAATTGGCTGAGCAAACTTCTTCTGCAAGGCTTGAAACTTGAAATGGGTGATCTTGAGAACATATTAGGACAATGGTGAGCATTTTAGTCCTTTGTGGTTCACACATCTTGATGAAAATAGAAACCCTAATTTGAGGTAGACTGCCTTAGGAGAGAGGTTGTCTGGTCAGCTCTTGAACTTCCTTGAGCAATTTGGGGACCACACTTGACATTTGTTGAGAAATATCGGAGGGCAAATTTTGGGGTACAACAGCTTCCCTTGTTCATCTTCTTAAACCCGAGGATGTAGATTGGCTCGTCTGCCTTTCGTGATCTAAAGGTGGAAGATGATTGAACACTAGAGTGCCTAGAAATTTGCACTCGCATGAAGTGATACCTGACTTGTGATATCGGGAATGGGCCTACAGATGCCATTTGGAGGTTGCTATAGAATTATCGGAGATGGGCTTAAAGATGTCATCCGAAGAGGTGTCGATCGCATAAGAGATCCCTTTGTGAGAAGTTGTATACCTGTTGTTGAGGAGGACTACACTGGGGAATGCTGGTCTCTATCTTGGGAGACATAGAGTTTTAGGAGCTTCAGTTGTTTGTTACTCTACTGGGGAATAACTCCGGCTTGGGAAGCGGAAGTGAACTACGTATCTTGTCGGGGTATATGCTGCACCGCGACTTTCTGGGGAAATGTGAAATCAATTGTGTTTGATCGGGTCCCGGTCTTATAGTGTTGTGGACTGCTTTCTGGGGATAATAGAGGAAGAACCCGGATAGTAAGGTTATGAGAAGGAATCTGGATAATAGGGTTACTTCGAGATGAAATCCTGGATAGTAGGGTTGTGAGAAGGAACCTGGATAGTAGGATTACTTCGAGATGAAAGCCTGGATAACAGGGCTGTGAGAAGGAACTTGGATAGTATGGTTACTTCGATATGAAAAGCCTGGATAGTAGGGCTGTGAGAAGGAACCTGGATGGTAGGGTTACTTCGATATGAAAGCCTGGATAGTAAGGCTGTGAGAAGGAACCTGGATAGTAGGGTTACTTCGATATGAAGCCTGGATAGTAGGGTTGTGATAAGGAACCTGGATAGTAGGGTTACTTCGATATGAAAGCCTGGATAGTAGGGCTGTGAGAAGGAACCTGGATAGTAGGGTTACTTTGATATGAAAGCCTGGATAGTAGGGTTGTGAGAAGGAACCTGGATAGTAGGATTACTTCAATATGAAAGCCTGGATAATAGGATTGTGAGAAGGAACTTGGATAGTAGGGTTACTCCGAGATGAAAGCTTGGAAAGTAGGGATGTGAGAAGGAACCTAGATAGTAGGGTTACTCCGATATGAAAGCCTGGATGGTAGGGCTGTAAGAAGGAACCTGGATAGTAGGGTTACTTCGATATGAAAATCCTGGATAGTAGGGCTGTGAGAAGGAACCTGGATGGTAGGGTTACTTCAATATGAAAGCCTGGATAGTAGGGTTGTGAGAAGGAACCTGGATAGTAGGGTTACTTCGATATGAAAGCCTGGATAGTAGGGTTATGAGAAGGAACTTGGATAGTAGGGTTACTTCGATATGAAAGCCTGGATAGTAGGGCTGTGAGAAGGAACCTGGATAGTAGGGTTACTCCGAGATGAAAGCCTGGATAGTAAGGCTTGGGAAGGAACCTGGGTAGTTGCTTTGGGATGAGTCTATGTAGGACTTCAGGAAGAACTTGCGTAAGTTTGCATTTGTCGCACCGATGATTACTCTGTTTAGCTTCGAGTGTTGATTATGAACCTACTGGAAATTATTGATAATAACTATCTTTCCTGAAAGAAATACAGGGTTAGTTATGTGCGATGAATGAGATGCATTGTGATGAGGTTCTCAAAATAACTGAGATTATGTTATGTGTAATGTATGCACATGTCATGATGTATGAACATGAAATACTGACGTAATAAACTGAGTCCGGGAAAATAAATCCCTGACTGTTGTTTGGAGAGTATGAGAAATGGTATTCTTGGCTGCTATAAAAAATCATAGTTCCTCTATTTCTGTGGGGGATGGTGAACAAAGATGACTATGTTGGGGATTTTCCCCTCGTTTACGGATATTCTGCCGAGGAGAGACTTTATTTGAGAACAACTCTGCGGGAGAATAACTCTGTTGGAGAGGAGATACTCTGTTGATAGATCTGCTGATTTGGAGAAATAAACTCCGCGGGGGATGAATTTCCATTGCTGTTGATAATGACTTCTGTTGGAGATTGAATTTCTGCTTGTGAGATAAATAAACTCTGCTTGGGGAAAAATTTACTGACTCATTTGCAATTGTGAACCTCAGCTGGGGAGCGTTATGTCCTGTTCGAGAAAGCTAACATCATTGTCTTTGGATACTTTTTACTTTGTGGGGAGTGTATGTACCACTACTCATGTTCTCAAGCTGGCTCTATCCCGACATTTTATGGGTAGAGTAACTGTAAGGTTTGGGCGCTTCTTGTTTTTCCCTATTCCTGGAATTATGAGTAATTGTCTTTTGTTTTTCATGTAAATATTTATGAGCAGCAATTACTTTCAAATGCATATATCAAAAATGAATCATTGGACGTTCTTGCAAAACAAAACAGAAAAAATAAAAACAAATTGAAATTTCTTGTAAAAATGAATTGTATTGATTTTTGAAGTTGGCCTGTAATATGCGTTTTGTACAAAAAGGCTGACCTCCCAGTAAGATAATGTCGCTGAAAGAAGGAAATTATACAATTTGTGTAAAAGAAAGAAAAACAGCTATGTGAAACGACCCCATCGGGTTTCAACTCTATTATTGCCTTTATATCTTCAAGCGTCTCATCACCTTGCTACTTGGTCGAAGGTGGATCAGATTGATTGGCGTTGTCTGAGCTTGATAGTCGATATCGAAGTCCGGTTGCAAGATGATCCAATGAGACATAGTGTTACGCTTCAATCCCTAATTTTCTCCTGGACCGCCCTTTTGGGTTTTCAGTCCACCGGGATACCCTTTTTTCCCCAAGTCGCCTTTTCAGGTTTTCGACTTGCTGGGTGTACAGTTTTTTTTCATTTTCATCCCTTACTTTTGCCCGAACCCTTTTGGTTCGTCGGGAAGCCCTTATTTTTTCCTAGGCCAGTCAACCTAGCGGGTCTTTGATTATGCGTATTATCTTTTCACTATTTCTGCATTGACGGGGTGAGGAAGGTCGTCACCGTCCATGGTGGTTAGAATCATAGCTCCTCCCGAGAAAGTGTTCTTAACCACAAATGGCCCTTCGTATGTGGGGGTCCATTTTCCCCTGGGATCACCTTGTGGTAGTATGATGCATTTGATCAGTAGATCCCCGAATTGATATTCTTAACGTCTGACTTTCTTGTTAAAAGCCTTGATCATTCGCTTTTGGTACGTCTGACCATGACAGGTAGCAGTGAGTCTCTTTTCATCGATTAGGTTCAACTGATCAAGTCGGGTTTGGATCCAGTCGTCTTCGTTCAAACCTGCATCCTTCATAATCCTGAGAGAGGGTATCTAGACTTCGATGGGTAGGACTGCCTCCATGCCATACACCAAAGAGTAGGGTGTTGCCCCTGTCGACATCCGTGCTGAGGTAGGGTACCCATGAAGAGTGAATGGTAGCATCTCAGGCCAGTCTTTGTATGTCACTGTCATATTCTGCACAATTTTCTTGATGTTCTTGTTAGCTTCTTTAACAGCCCCATTCATCTTCGGCCGGTAGGGAGAAGAGTTATGATGTTGTATCTTGAACTGTTTGCAGAGCTCGGTGATCATTGTGTTGTTGAGATTTGTACCATTGTCAGTGATAATTCTCTCTGGGATACCATATCGACAGATCAAATTGTGTTGGATGAACTACGCCATAACGTTCTTGGTTATTGTAGCAAAGGAAGCTGCCTCAACCCACTTTGTGAAATAATCAATGGCTACCAGAATGAAACGATGCCCGTTAGATGCAGTAGTTCTGATCTCGCGATCATGTCGATGCCCCACATTGCAAAGGGCCAAGGAGTCGTCAAAACATTCAAGGGAATCGGAGGTACACGCACCTTATCAGCATAGACTTGGCACTTATGACAAGTTCGAGAGTGCTGATAACAATCGGCTTCCATAGTGGACCAGTAATATCCTGCCCGTAGGATTTTCTTCGCCATGGTATGTCCACTTGAATGAGTTCCGAAGGTACCTTCGTCTAACTCTGCCATGATCCTTTCTGCCTCGCTCTTGTCTACACACCGCAGTAAGGATGAGTCGTGGTTATGCTTATAGAGGATTCCATTACTAATCAAGAACTTCGCAGTGAACCTTCTCAGAAACTTCTTATCATTGGCAGATGCCCCCTCGGGATACTACTGAACCTCGAGATACCTTTTTACCTCATGAAACCATGGTTTATCTTCCACTTCTTTGGTCTCAATGTCACAGCAATGTGCGGGTTCATCCAACCTCTCAATGGTAACCTGGGGAGCTTCATTGTCTCACCTAACTTTAAACATAAAGGACATGGTAGCTAGCGCGTCCGCCAACTGGTTCTCTTCTCTTGGGAAATGTTCAAAGGTTATCTCCTCAAAGTGTGGGAGCAATGTCAGTACATAATCTTTGTAAGGAATGAGATTCGGGTGCTTCGTATCCCACTCGCCTTTGATCTGACTTATTACCAGAGCGGAATCTCCGAATACACTTAAGAACTTAATCCTCAGGTCAATAGCAGCTCGAAGACCTATGATACATGCTTCATACTCCGCCATATTGGACGTGCAGTTAAAACATAATCCGGCGGTGAACAGAGTATGACAGCCCTCGGGAGATATAATTACAGCGCCAATGCCATTACCCAATGCGTTCGAGGCTCCATCAAAATGCATAGACCATCGGGATCCCTCCTCGGGCCCTTCATCTGGTCCAGGTTCTTTGCAGTCGGTTACCAACATTATATTCTCATCCAGGAACTCGAAATTCATGGACTGGTAGTCATCCACGGCCTGATGCGCCAAATGATCCGCCAATACACTCCCCTTGATTTCTTTTTGGGTTGTGTGTTGGATGTCGTACTCGGTTAAGATCATCTGCCATCTTGCTATTCTTCCGGATAAGGTGGGCTTCTCGAAAATATATTTGATCGGATCCATCTTTGATATCAACAAGGTAGTGTGAGTCAGCATATACTATCTCAGTCGGCGAGCAGCCCATGCCAAGGCGCAACAAGTTTTCTTGAGCAATGAGTATCGGGTCTCACAGTCGGTAAACTTTTTGCTAAGGTAATAAACAGCGTGCTCTTTTCGACCAGACTCATCATGCTGCCCCAGCACACACACCCCATTGAATTTTCTAGCATTGTCAAGTATAATATCAAAGGTCTTCCTTCAAATGGAGGCATCAAAATTGGTGGTTCTTGAAGGTATTCCTTGATCCTTTCGAAAGTGGTCTAGCATTCATCATTCCACTTTACTACTTGATCTTTCTTCAACAGCTTGAAGATTGGCTCACAAGTAGCAGTCAGATGTGAAATGAACCTGGCGATGTAATTCAGACGTCCCAAGAAACCTCTAACTTCCTTCTCTGTGCAGGGAGCCGACATCTCTTGTATGGCTTTTACCTTTGCAGGGTCTACCTGAATACCTTTATCACTAACGACGAAACCCAGAAGCTTTCCAGGTCTTACCCAGAAGGTGCACTTGTTCGGATTCAACCTCAGCTTATACGTCTTCAACCTGTCAAACAGTTTCTGGAGATGATCAAGGTGCTCTTCCTTAGTCTGGGACCTGGCTATCATTTCATCAACATAAACCTCGATCTCGTGATGAATTATCTCGTGGAACAAAGCGACCATGGCACGTTGATAAGTTGCCCCAGCATTCTTCAACCCAAAAGACATTACCTTGTAACAGAAGGTGCCCCACTGTGTAACGAAGGTTGTCTTATCTATGTCCTCAGGATCTATCTTGATCTGGTTGTAGCCAGAAAAACCATCCATGAAGGAGAAGATCTTATGTTGCGCGGTGTTTTCGACTAGAACATCAATGTGAGGAAGTGGGAAGTCATCCTTGGGGCTTGCCCTGTTCAAATCTCTGTAGTCCATACACATCCGTACCTTTTCGTCCTTCTTAGGTACCGGAATGACATTGGCAACCCACTGCAGATAAGAAGTGACAGCTAAAAATCATGCGTCGAACTGTTTCATGACCTCTGCCTTAATTTTCTATGACATTTCAAGGCGCATACGGCGGACCTTCTGCTTTACCGGAGGGCAGTCTTCTTTAGTCGGCAAGTGATGTACCACAATATTATTGTCCAAACCAGGCATGTCTTTATAAGACCAGGCGAAGATCTCAACATAGTCGTGTAGCATCTGTATTAACCATTATTTGACACTAGGCTCCAGATTCACACCTATTTTAACCTCTTTCCTATCTTCCTTTGTACCCAAATTCACCGACTCCACTGGCTCTTCATGAGGCTGTATGGCCCTTTCTTCCTGCTGTAACAGTCTAGCAAGTTCTCCAGGCACCTCACAATCATCCTCACCTTCGTCCTCGGCTTGATTGATCGGATTTTTGAAGTCATAATTGGCAGTAGCAGAGCTGTTATCAATGGGATCCAGAGTGGATACAGATCTGTAGTAAGATATGTGAGCGTGTGTAAGAGAATAGCTGTTTTGATAGACAGAAAAAGAAAAACAAGGATCACAAAATTTGTATGCAAGAAACATCCAATGCTTTATTAATGATATATGAAATGAAAAATAATAGCCCTCACAAGTAAAGCCAGAGTGCCTCGGGCAAGGCACCGAGCCGTAAAGTTTCAAACTGTTTATTACAAATCTTAAAACAAATCAGTCAATTACTGCGGAATAAAAGAAACAGGTATGAAGTCCCTAGTCGTCCAGTTATTCGGTCCACCGTTGGTTGTTGGGTAGATCCAGCTGTCGATGTCTGAATCCTCTTCACTGTCTTCAATTACATTAATTCCCCAATTGCTAATGTGTAGAGGATGTCTTTCAGTCCGAGCGCGCCTAACAGCCCTTTCAGCCCCTGTAGTAAATCCCAAACCAAATTTGTCAGTTTTGTGAGTGAAATTAGGGAGCTGACCCCAATTGGTACACCCACCTTCTTCAACCACAGCCCTGGCGTCCTTGAGAGAAGCCATCTTCAATGGAGGTTTGTCGGTAGTAACTTCAGTTGATGCCAAGACCTGAGGGACCTCTTCGAAATTCTGACAAGGAGTTTCTATGAATTCCCTATCCATTTCTACGTAGAGGAAAGAATTGAGGTGACTCACCATATATTCTTCTTCACCTTGTACTGTGACAATCTTTCCCTTCACTGGATACTTCAGCATTTGATGGAGTGTGGAAGTAACTGCCCCATCCTCATGGATCCAAGGACGACCCAGCAAACAAGAATTCGACGGCCGGATATCCATTACGTAGAAGGTGGACCCAAAAGTCTGAGAACCCACTTTGACAGGGATGTCCACCTCCCCGTGCACCATTCTCTTCGATCTGTCAAAAGCCTTTACCACAATGTTACTAGGCTTTAGATTCAAACTTTCACAATCCAAACAGTCCAATGCTTTCTTTGACAGAACATTCAGTGAAGACCCAGTATCTACCATCACATGAGCCATAGTGGTGCCCCTACACTCAATCGAGACATGTAGAGCATCATTATGATTCCTTCCTTTCGGTGTCAGATCCGCATCTGAGAAACCCAGCCCATTATCAGAAGTCAGGCTGGCCACATAATCTTTGAACTGATCTGCTGACGTTTACTGTGGCACATGCACAGTCTTGAGAAATGCAATCAAAGCCTTCGCATGGGCTTCAGAACACAACATCATAGACAACATGGATATCTTTGATGGGGTCTGCCCCAGCTGCTCGACCATATTGTAATCGCTCTTCTTGATAATTTTCAGTATTTCCTCTATTTCTTGTTTAGAGGCTTCCACAATGATTTTCTTACGTGCCTCCATCCGGGGAGGCTCACATATGACTTCCTTTCCCCGAGTCCCAGATGGCTCAGCAGCAGGGGTAATAACTGGAGTAGGAATAGGAGAAATGTCAGGAGTGTTGGTTGAAGCAGCAGTTGGAATAACAGTAGGCTTGATGATCTTTGGAGCAATCTGAAGAGAGAAAACCCTTCCACTTCGGGTAACCTTACTAGTCCCGACAATATTAATAACATCAGTATCAGCTTCTTCATTCTTCAGATCTTGCTTAATACCATGATAGTACACATCAGCGCCATAATGCCACGAGACAGCCTTGTCTGAGGTGTACGGCATGGGACCAGGAACAATGATTATCAGCGGAGCAATTCTCTGGACAGGTGTAATCCTAACAGGTCTTCTCGAGGAAACCTTGGAAGGATTGGCGGAAATGGTTATAATAGCGACGTCTTCATTTGGAACAACAGGAATCATAGTCTTCTCAAACAAAATTTCTTTATTATCCATCAGGCGCTGAACACCTGACTTCAACAAATGGCAACCAGAAGGTATAATCGAACACATGTGGCAACCTTCACCACAACCCGGAAACAAACCGGCCAACAGAAAATTCCTCTTAACAGTCATAAGAGGAGTAGAAATTTCGTCAACAGAGGTCACAGACAAATCAGTGTCAACAGCATTAACTCCACGACCATGTTTGGGCATGGGAGCAGTTATTACATTCGGCTTTTCTGGACGGCGAAACTCAATCTCCTTGGCTTCAAGCAAGTCTTGTACTTTGTTTCTTAGAGCCCAACAATCATTTGTATCATAGCCAGGACTCTCAGAATGGTAGGCACACCGCGCGTTGGGATTGTATCTGGGAGAGGTAGTGTTTGGATTCTTGGGAGCCTCTCTCAAAGTTGCCAAGTTGGATTTTAACAAATGAGGTAGAACTTCAGCCAAGGTCATGCTGATGCGGGTAAACTTCCGTTGTGGTCTTTCCACCCTTTGTTAATTGTTTCGTTGTGGAGCAACTGCGGGTCTTGGTATCACTACAGCATTTACCGTTTGACAGTGTTCAAATCTGCTTTGGCCCCTCAGGCTATAGACTGCACTGGCTTCCTTCTTACCAGTAAAAGGTTTCTTTATCGAACTCGAAGAGGTATCCTTCTGTATTTTGCCACTTCGAATTCTAGCTTCTACTCTTTCTCTAGTTAAAATCAGCTCAGTGAAACCAGATGACGAGGTGCCGATTAAGTGATTGAAAAATGGACCAGATAGCGTCCCTAGAAACATGTCCACCAACTCCCTATCAGACAATGGGGGTTGAACTCTCCCAGCTAAGTCTCTCCATTTTTTAGCATAATATTTAAAACCTTCACCTACACCCATGGACATACTCTGGAGTTGAGTACGAGTGGGGGCAAGGTCGGTATTATACTGATACTGCTTGTAGAAAGAAGCAACAAGATCTTCCTAGTTTCGGACACTGGCTCCCTCCAACTGGCAGAACCATTCAAGCTGAGTCCCTGACAGACTGTCTTGAAAGAAGTGCACCCACAAATTTCTATCAGCGGTGTGGGGTTGGATCTTCCTGACATAAGAGCGAAGATGGATTTTTGGGCAGGACACTCCATCATACTTGGCAAAACCCGGAGCTTTGAACTTTTGAGGGATGTCCACTCCCGATACCAATCCCAATTCTCCGAAATCCAAACCAGGTATCTTCTGAACTTCCATAGCACTCAGACGGTCTTTTAACTGTTTGTATCTATCCTCAGCAGGAGGATATTGCTCATTGTCATAATCAGTATCATTGTCAGACACTGCAGGACTAGGGTTATTTTCCCCTTCTTGGTTCTCCCGTTCCTTGGATGAAGAGGTCAGATCTGTTTGATGCTTCAACCTTTCTCCGAACCTTCTGCCCATATTTAGAATACAAGTCTTCTTCTTCTTCTTCTCTTTCAGAATGAGGGCTTTCAGATCCTCTTGCCCCTTAGCCAGACTGATGAACATCTGTTGGAACTGAGCGTTTTGTGCCTGAAGATCTTTGATGACTTGATCGGAAGACATTTCTGCTGAAATAAACAGCGAAGAAGATGAGAAACCTGTAGTGGTACCTATAATGATGTGTATGGTAATGGGATGCGCATGTAATGATTTCAAAGACTTTGGGAGATTTAAATTTGCAAACCAAAATAAACAAAACTTTATTAGCTTAAATTTGAAAGGTTAAACATGCCTTTAAGGCGTTACAAAGGAGTAAATAAAACAAATCTAAAACTAGAAAAGAAAAATCAAAAGTCCCATAGACGCTTTCTCTTTGTGCTGATATAGTCATTGAGCACTCTTTCTTCCTCGAGTTGCCTGGTGAGCTTTGAAACCTTCCTCTCTTGCTCATGGAACTGCTCCCGGTAAGTATTTCGATCATTCCTCAGCTGAATCCAAGACCCCTGTAGCTCCCCAAGATCAGTGGGCATGTAAGGATAGAGAACTGTGTAAGGAATGTCGTCTTCAGTGGTGGGCTCCACAATCACTGGTAATACGGCCACATAAGGCATCATAAGCTTTTTGGCACGAGCTCGGACCCATTGGAGGTAAGGCTGCATATGAAGAGAAGTCTTTGGTCCCAACTCTTTGGGGTCAGATCTGTTTACCATGCCCCAAGCTCGTATGAACCTCCGGCGATGCTCCTTAACATCTTCCTTATAGTCGAATACAATGTCCTAGAGAAGTAACTCATGGAGACAATCCCTTCGAGCACGACCAAATTGTCGCAAAGCTAAACAAGGATTGTAAGTTATACCCCCTCTGATACCAAGTAATGGGACATTAGGGTACCCCCCACAGCGGTCAATAACAGCAGTGTCTTCCATAGCTCGGGAACACCAAAGAATATCCGTATGAGCGAGTGACATTATTCTGTGTGACCAACCCAAACCTTCTTCGTTCTTCAGTATAGACCTAGGGAGTAGAGCAATAAACAACCAACATTCTTAAATTTTTCTCCCCAAGAAGGAGTTGACACTCTCCAATAGAGTTTCCTCAAGCAAAAAGCAAGAAGTCAATATTCCCCAGCAGAGTCTCCAGTTCTGTGATACGGTGGCAGAACCGACTGTTTAGTACTGGTTTACGTTTTGCGTTTTGTATTCGTAAAATGTCGCGGTAAGTAAGAGTCGCCACCGACTTTTATTTCATCCAACTGGAAAGGAAAAAAGTACAAAAAAAATCCTTTTTCGAGATACTATGAGTATGGGGGGTAGATTATAGAAAGGGAAAGGTGTTAGAACCCTTTCTATCTATGGTTTTCCACGGGCTCTTAGGTACTTGCTCATTTTTTAAATTGCTTGTGTTTGTGTGCTTTGTTTTTTGAAAAAATGTTTTACTTCGTGATAACCCTTGTATCAGTCCTCAAGGGTGTGACGAAGTTGTTTTGAAAATTATTTTGAAAGGTGTAAGTGCGAAAGGTTTTTGATTTGAGCAAGTACCTACTAGCATCTACCTACTCGAAAAAAGATTGTTTCTATTCTTGTTTCCTTTATACAGCTCTATCCTACTATTGAGAAATAGGTAGCACCGTCGTTGGAATTTGTAAGGGTCAATTCGAAAGGGACGTACGATCACTAAAGCAATGTTAGGACAACTTAGTAATAACCCTAGAGTCTTAAGATCTTTCTCGAGGCAACATTTCTGAAGCAACATTCGAATGGGACTGTGATCGGTGGAAATAGAACTGACTGTTTTGAAATGCTGGTTCGCGTTTGCGTTTCGCAAAATGTCGCGGTAAGCAAGAGTCGCCACCGTCTTTTATTTTCTCCAACAAGGAAAGGACAAAAGCACAACAAAATTCCTTTTCGAGATGTTTCTCGGGTTTGGGAGGTAGATTATAGAAAGGGAAGGTGTTAGCATCCTTTCTATCCGTGGTTATCCACGGGCTCTTAGGTACTTGCTCACTATGTTTTCAAAAGATTTTTGCTTTTCTTGTGTTTGTGGGTTTTGAAAAAGTTTTGTTTGAAAACTTCGATTTAACTCTTGTGTCTGTCCTCAAGAGTGTATGAAGTGTTGTTTGAAAAATTTGTTTGAAAAAGTGTAAGTGCGAAAAGTATTTTTTGTTTTGAAAGAGCAAGTACCTAAGAACCTCTACCTACTCAAAAGAAATTAAGCTGTGTAAATGTCCTTTAGACAGTACTATCCCACTATTGAGAAGTATGTAGCACCGTCGTTGGAGTTTTTCGGGTCAATTCGATTATAGGGACACGTGGTCACCAAAGCAATAGTAGGACGCCTTAGTGGTAACCCTAATGTCTTAGATTGTTTTTTATCTGAGGCAGCCGTTTCGAGGCAACTTCGATCTTTAGACAGGAGGGCGACCTCTAAAACACCCTATACTCAATGACCACGTCGAGGCAACCAAGTGAGGTGTACCCTAAGAGTGGCATGTGCACGTGTGTCAGGTTTCAGTTATGTTATCTTTGTACATGTTATGGTGAGCTACGTTTTGATTTTATTTTTGAGAGAAGTCTTATCATGCATAGCCTAGTTAACATATATCTAGCAGTTAATAGTTGCGGAAAATAAACTAAGCTATTACAAGGCGTCGGGTATTTACATCGCCAAAAACAAACCCTTGAAAAAGTAAATTGCAGGAAATTAAAGGAAAGCGATAAAAAGGGTCCTAATTAAAGCTATTACATCCTCGGAGGAATTACATAATATGGATAAAAAATTAATCAAGAAGAATCACACGCGCGAGCAAAATTGAATCGGAGAGTTTTTTAGGGTTTTGACCCTTTTTGAGAAAGAAAGAGATATTTTTGTTATTTTTTGAATTTAAGAATTAGTTCTAAATAAAAAAAGGAATTAATTAACCAAAAGAAATATTTTTGAGATTTTATATTTTTTAAGGAAATAAAAACAAAAGGATTAAAATTGTCAAGAACCCTAATTCTATGTTGATTTTAAATTATTGCAAAATATTAAAATTAACCTAATTAAAACTAAGTTAGTTAATTATATTTATTTACAAAATAACTAATTAAGGGTGAAATTAATTTTAATAAATAATAATAAAAAATATTATATTTTAGTTTTCTGAATTTATTATGAAAAAATTAATTTGGTTAATTAACTAATAATAATAATAATAATAATAATAATAATTAGTAAAACAATTAAATGAAAAATATAAAAGAAGAAAATAAAAGAAAATAACCCAGGGGGTGTTGACCCAATTAGGAGGTGTTTCTGGCAATTCTCAGGCCCAAATACTGCAAGCCCTTTTGACCTTTGTGATTATCCATGCGCTGGTTGACTAAGGACCATCATAGTCCTTCCATCTAGGCCATTGGATTTCAGTTTGATGACATCTGGCGCCTGGGAATTGGAGTTCCATGATATGTTATGCCTACTGCGTCACACACCATCACCTAAAGAAAAATTATAACAAATATTTGGGGGACCTGGGGTTCGAACCCAGGTCCCAATGGACTTTGCATGCTGTCCCCAACCACTCAGCCAACGCGTTCCAATTGTTATTACAATAAAGAGCAATAATTATATAAGAAAATAAACAAATATGCTGAAAACAAAACAAAACGCGCGCTGATTCAAATGGTCCAATCGAGTATCAACACCTCATCATCTTCTTCGTTGTACCTGCAAAAACATAAACAGATAGCTGGGGTTTTTAACCTCTACTATGCGCTTGCACGAAAAATGGCGATTAGCACCATGGTACATATAAATATTTCGTGAGGGGTCAGTTGTATTCGTCTTGGTCTAACGATCTCAACCATGTGTCTTGTGAGTCCTAATTTTGCCTGGTTCAGAAAGCCCCAATTGAAAACTCAAGAACCCTAAAAAATCGTTCATGGCATCTTGTGATTCAGGGAGTTATAGTTCAATTAAATGATACCATTAGCTTCGTATGGTTCCTAGCAACATAAATCAATCACAAGAACATGTTAAATATGCATGAATTACGAAATAGATTTTGAATAAAGAAGACAAACCGTGAAACTGTGTTCTTTTATTCTTTGAGCTTTAACGCTTGAATTGGATTGCAAAACACTCCTGACACTTCCTGCAGTGTATTAGAATCAACAAAAAACCTTGAATCGCCCTAGAATGCAAAAATCAGTTTTCAATTTTCTTGGAATTTTTTCAATATGCTATGGCTGTTTCTACAGTTTTCTCACGTCCCCTAGGTCAGGTTAGCTTGCATACATATAAAGGAAACAAATTAGGTCAAAAAATTGGATTCAATCCATGTGCATTCAAGTTTAAATCTTTGATTGGAAATCAAATCTTTTTGATTTTTCATGATTGGAAAATGTTGCCAAATTTGGAGATTTTTGTATCTTTGACTTGTGCACGAATTTGCCAGCATGATTAGGTCCTATTTGCTTCACAAAAAGATTTAAAAACCAAATCTTCTATTTTCCTACAATTTAAATTAATTAAATGAATTAATATCAATTAAAAATCCAATTAATCAATAAAAATAAGAAAATAAATTCAATTAAGCTTGATGGGTTGTGCATAGGTCATGGGTGAAGTTTTAAGAAGAGATTTGAGGCCCATTGGCAAAAAGAAGGTGTTTTGAGCAAAGTTGACTTTTGCAAATTCATAAAAATTTCCCAACTTCTCCAATGCACAACTTGCTCAATTTTGATCCTATGACCATTTTCCTTGACATTTTGGAAAGCTCTTGAAGTCCTATAACCAATTCCTTTGGTCCCATATCATTTGGATTTACCAATCTCAAGTTATGTCCTTTGACTCAAAGTGTACTTTTGTTGACTTTTGAAATTGACCTATAATGTAAAAATTGGTAACTTATTGTGAGTGCATTTCTTGAACTTGGAGTGTGAAGATGGATTGTAGGAAATTGCATCCCCTTCAAGATGAGCATTGGATGGAATTTTTCTGACAAACCATGAAAGTTATGCCCTGGTCAAGATACAGTTGACTTTTCTACTGTCCAAAAATAGTAACTTTTTGCATCTTGATGATTTTTGAGCTATCCTTGTGGAATCATGATCAAGACTTGATCAAATGATGATTGTGAACTCAAAATAAGATGTTGACCAAAAATATTGACTTTTGACTGTAAAATGACCATTTTGCCCTTGCAGTTGACTGTAGATCAAATGGAGCTTTTGATTGTGCAAATTGGCACTGTGAGTCTTGAGACTTGGCATGTAGGTGCTTGAGGATGTATATAGGCCTATGAGACTTGATTGAACCATTGAAAACCCCAAATTCTTTGAAAGAACCAAAACCCTAATTCCAGCTGTCTTAGGAGGTGGTTTGACTGTATTACCCTTGAGCAATCTTGAATCATTTGAAGATGATTCTTGACAAATCTTGGAGAATATGGGAGGGAAAATTTTGGGGTACAACAGTTGCCCCTGTTCGATCTTCTTAGACCTGAGGATGTAGATTGGCTTGCGTGCCTTTCGTGATCCGAAGGTGGAAGATGATTGAACACTAAAGTGCCCAGAAATTTGCACTCGCATGGTGTAGTATCAGCAATGTGATGTCGGGAATGGGCTTACAGATGAAATTTGGAGAGATGATGGATAGGAGGATGGGCTTATAGATGCCATTTGGAGATGTGACATAATCTTGTCAGGGATGGGCTTATAGATGCCATCTGGAGATTTTTTTTGAATTGTAACTTGGTAGGTTGAGAGAAGGAACCTGTGTAGGGTTGCCTGATGATGAGTCCGTGTAAAATTACATCTGAAAGAGAAGGAACCGGTGTAGGGTTGCCTGATGATGAGGTCGTGTAAAACTGCATCTTGGAAGAGAAGGAACCGGTGTAGGGTTGCCTCATGATGGTCAAGTAGATAGTTGTCATGTCTGGTTTCAGGTATTAATCTACAATACGTCGTCCACAGATTTTTCCTGGCTTGTTACAGGTATTGATCTGGAACTTGAAAAAGGTTGGCCGATGAGATAGTTGTCCTGGCTGGTTTCAGGTATTAATCTCTGACCTGAGAAAGAAAGATAGTCTTCCTGGCTTGTTACAGGTATTGATCTTCAATCTCTTCATGTAGATAACTTTCCTGGCTTGTTACAGGTATAGATCTACAGTCAGTCGTTCACAGATATTTCGTGGCTAGTTACAGGTGTTGATATGGAACTTAGGAGAGGTGGGTCGAGGAGATAGTTGTCCTGGCTGGTTTCAGGTATTAATCTCTGACCTGAGAAAGAAATATAGTCTTCCTGGCTTGTTACAGGTATTGATCTTCAATCTCTTCATGTAGATAACTTTCCTGGCTTGTTACAGGTATAGATCTACAATCAGTCATTCACGGATATTTCCTGGCTAGTTACAGGTGTTGATCTGGAACTTAAGAAAGGTTGGTCGAGGAGATAGTTGTCCTGGCTGGTTTCAGGCATTAATCTCTGACCTGAGAAAGAAAGATGGTTTCCTGTCCTGTTACAGGTGTTGATCTTCAATCTCTTCATATAGGTGGTTTTCCTGTCTGGTTTCAGGTGTTAACCTATAATAAGTCGTCCACAGATATTTCCTGGCTAGTTACAGGTGTTAATCCGGGACTTAAGAAAGGTTGATGGTAATCATCTTTTGATTGACCTTTTCCTAAAAACGGTAAAACGTTAGTTGTATGCAATGTCATGATGTATGAAATGCATGATGTCATGATGTTCTCAAAAATAAATGAGATCGTGTCGTATGCACTTTATCATGTATGTAAATAGGAGGTATGAGATGTGAAATGTTTATGAATGTATTTTCGTCCGGGAAAATAAATCCTTGACAAATGCCAGGGAGTTTGTTAAATCCTGGGCTGATATTGAAGAGTCGAGTTCTTCGTTTCCGCTGGGGATGATAAACGAAGATGATTGCAAGAATAAACCGGTAGGAGAAGATGACTCCGTTGGGGAATAAACCTGGTGAAGAGATTACTTTGCGGGGAATTACTCTATGGGGAAGAGGTGCTTCGCTGATATTTTAACGATAAACTCCACCGGGGACTCCGTTGATAAGCTCTGCTGGGGATTTTGATGATGAACTCAGCTGGAGGATAGAAAGAACTTCACTGGGGGATAGAAAGAACTTCGCTGGGGATGATCTTTCCGTTTGCAAGTTGCTGAGGATAACCCAGTTAGACTATGGTGGGGGATAACCTTTGTACTCTGCAAGGGACAAGCTTCCAGAATCTACTGGGTAAGATGATTCAACTCCGTTGGGGAATCCTTTTTCAGACTGCGTTGGGAAATGGCTCCACTGGGGGTATCTTGTATTCCGCCGGGGAACAATCTTATATTTCTGTCGAGGAATATTAAGACTGCCGGGGATGCTTGCTGGGGAATATCTTTATACTCCGCTGGAGAATATTAAGATCTACTGGGGATACCCAATCTTTTTGGGACTGATGGTAGACCAACTCGGCTTGGGGAGAGTATTGTTGATTCCTTCGTAGTTGCACGGCTCAGTGGGGAGAGCTACCATCATTATTGTCTTACTCTTGGGGAGTGAAGGTATCTTGGTCATATTCTTCAGCTGAACTTACCTTGGTACCTCGGTGGACAGAGCAACTAGACCACTTAGACCATTCTTATTGCCCCTACTTCCGATGTCGCCCGTAATTAATCCTTTGTTTCGCATGCAAATATTTGTGAGTAGCAATTAATGTCAAATGCATACATCAAAAATGAACATTGGACGTTCTTTGCAAAACGAAACAGATAAAGGAAAAACAATTTGCAATTTGTCTGAAAAATGAACTTGTATTGATTTTGAATTTTGCCTGTAAATAGGCGTTTTGGTACAAGAGGCTGACGTCCTAGTAAGAGAACGCCGCCGAGCAAAATAGAGTTTATACAATTTCTGAAAAAAAGAAACAACATCTATGTGAAAAAAATCCCACTGGGTTCCAACTCTGTTATCGCCTTTATGTCTTCAAGCGTCTCATCACTTTGCTGCTTAGTTGAAGAGGAATCTGATTGATTGGTGTCGTCCGAGCCTGATGGTCAATACTGAAGTCTGGATGCAGGGTGATCCAATGAAACCTAGTATTACGCTTATCCCTAACTTTTGCCTGGACCGCCCTTTCGAGTTTTCAGTCCACCGGGATACCCATTTTTGCCCAAGCCGCCTTTTTAGGTTTTCGACTTGCCGGGTGTACAGATTTTTTCATTTCATCCCTTATTTTGCCTGAACCCTTTTGGTTCGCCGGGAAGCCCTTATTTTTTCCTAGGTCAGTCAACCTAGCGGGTCTTTAATCATGCGTAGTATCTTTTTACTATGTCTGCATTGGCGGGGTGAGGAAGGTCGTCACCGTCCATGGTGGTTAGAATCATCGCTCCTCCTGAGAAGATATTCTTAACCACAAATGGCCCTTCGTACGTAGGGGTCCATTTTCCCCTGGGATCACCTTGAGGTAGAATGATGCGCTTGATTACCAGGTCCCCGACTTGATACTCCTGTCGTCTGACTTTCTTGTTAAATGCCTTGATCATCCGTTTTTGGTACGTCTGACCATGACAAATAGCAGTGAGTCTCTTTTCATCGATTAGGTTCAGTTGATCAAGCCGGGTCTGGATCCAGTCATCTTCGCTCAAACCTGCATCCTTCATTATCCGGAGAGAGGGTATCTGAACTTCAATGGGTAGGACTGCCTCCATGCCAAAGACCAAGGAAAAGGGTGTTTCCCCTGTTGACGTCCGTGCTGAGGTACGGTACCCATGAAGAGCAAATGGTAACATCTCGTGCCAATCTTTGTAGGTCACTGTCATCTTCTGCACAATCTTCTTGATGTTCTTATTAGCTGCTTCTACAGCCCCATTCATATTCGGCCGGTAAGGAGAAGAGTTGTGGTGCTGTATCTTGAATTGCTCGCAGAGCTCAGTGATCATCTTGTTGTTAAGATTGGTACCATTATCCGTAACGATCCTCTCTGGTACACCGTATCGACAGATCAGGTTATGCCGAATGAACCGTGCCACAATGTTCTTGGTTACGGTGGCAAAGGAAGCTGCTTCAACCCACTTCGTAAAGTAATCAATCGCTACCAGGATGAAGCGATGCCCGTTGGATGCCGTAGGTCTGATTTTGCCGATCATATCAATGCCCCACATTGCAAAAGGCCAAGGTGCAGTCAAGACGTTCAAAGGAACTGGAGGAATATGCACTTTATCAGCATAGACCTGGCATTTATGACACGTCCGCGAATGTTGATAACAGTCGGCTTCCATTGTGGACCAGTAATATCCTGCCCGAAGGATTTTCTTTGCCATGGTATGTCCACTGGAATGAGTTCCGAAGGTACCTTCATGCAGCTCTGCCATGATCCTTTCTGCTTCAGTTTTATCCACACAACGCAGTAAGGTTGAATCATGGTTACGTTTGTAAAGAATGTCATTGCTGAGGAAGAACTTTGCCGCGAACCTTCTCAGGAACTTCTTGTCATTAACGGATGCACCCTCGGGGTATTCTTGAGCTTCAAGGTACCTCTTTACTTCATGATACCAAGGTTTTTCTGTTACCTCTTCAGTCTCAAGATCACAGCAATGTGCAGGTTCATCCAATTTCCAAATAATGATCCGGGGAGCCTCATTTTCCCATTTGACTTTGAACATAGAAGACATCGTAGCTAACGCGTCCGCCAACTTATTTTCTTCTCTTGGGAAATGTCCAAAGGTTATCTCCTCGAAATGGGGAAGCAACGTTAACACATACTCCTTGTAAGGAATGAGATTTGGGTGTTTTGTATCCCACTCACCTTTGATCTGACTGATCACGAGAGCGGAATCTCCGAAGACACTCAGAAACTTAATCCTTAGGTCAATTGCAGCTTGAAGACCCATGATGCATGCTTCATACTCCGCCATGTTGTTGGTGCAGTTGAAACATAGTCGGGCGGTAAGTGGAGTATGAGAGCCTTTAGGAGAAATGATCACAGTGCCAATACCGTTACCCAAAGCGTTTGAGGCTCCGTCAAAGTGCATAGACCATCAGGATCCTTCCTCAGGTCCTTCATCCGGTCCAGGTATTTCACAATCAGTCACTACCATGATATTCTCGTCTGGAAATTCAAAGTTCATAGACTGATAATCATCCACTGCCTGATGTGCCAAATGGCCTGCCAATACACTTCCCTTGATTGCTTTTTGAGTCGTGTACTGGATGTCATATTCGGTCAAGATCATCTGCCATCTTGCTATTCTTCCGGACAAGGCAGGCTTTTCGAAGATATACTTGATTGGATCCATTTTTGAAATCAACAGAGTAGTGTGAGTCAACATATACTGTCTAAGCCGGCGAGCAGCCCATACCAAAGCGCAACAAGTTTTCTCGAGCAGTGAGTATCGGGTCTCACAGTCGGTAAACTTTTGCTAAGGTAATAAATAGCATGCTCTTTTCAGCCAGACTCGTCATGCTGCCCCAGCACACATCCCATTGAGTTGTCCAGCACTGTCAAGTATAAAATTAGAGGTCTCCCTTCAACTGGTGGCATAAGAATAGGTGGCTCTTGGAGATACTCTTTGATTCTTTCGAAAGCGGCCTGACATTCATCGTTCCAACGTACTACTTGATCTTTCTTCAGTAGCTTGAAGATTGGCTCACAAGTAGCAGTTAGGTGCGAGATAAATCGGGCAATGTAGTTCAGCCGTCCTAGAAAGCCTCTGTTGTACCCCAAAATTTGCCCTCCCATATTCTTCAAGATTTGCCAAGGTCAAGGTTCAAAATCTCTCAAGGGTTGCACAGTCTAATGGCCTCCTAACAGTCAAAAATTAGGGTTTTGGTTCTGGCAAAGAAATTGAAGGTTCCAAAGGTCCAAACAAGTCCCACATGCCTACATACATTGTCAAGCATCCATATGCTAAGTTTCAAGACTCACAGCACCATATTGCACAGTCAAAAACCCTAATTGCTTCATAGTCAACTGTAGGGGCAAAATGGTCATTTGACAGTCAAAAGTCAAAAAATTTGGTCAACATCTTATTTTGAGGCCACAAACATCATTTGATCAATTCTTGATCATGATTCTCAAGGCATGGCTCAAAAAGTCTCAAGATGCAAAAGTTTCTATATTTGGACAGTTGAGAAAGTCAACTGCAAATTGACCAAGGCATAACTTCCACATGGTTTATCAGAAAAATCCCATCCAAAGCTCATTTTGAAGAGAATGACATTTCCTACAACTCATCTTCACACTTCAAGTCCAAGAAATGCTCTCACAAAAAGTTATCAATCTCAACATTATAGGTCATTTTCAAAAGTCAACAAAAAGGCACTTTAAGTCAAAGACCATAACTTGAGATTGGTAAATCAAAATGACATGGTACCAAAGGCATTGGTTAGAAGACTTCAAGACCTTTCCAAAATGTCCAAGAACATGATCAAAGCTTAAAAATTGAGCAAGATATGCCTTGTGGAAGTTGGGAAATTTTTGGGAAAGTTTGAAAAGTCAACCTTGCTTCAAATGCCTCAAAATTGCTAATAGGCCACAATTTCTTCCAAGAATCATCACCCAAAAGCTATGCACGACCCATTGACCCAAAGGGGAGTTATTTTCTTATTTTTAATTAATTAATTGAGTTTTTAATCCTATTAATTCATTTAATTAAAATTAAATATGAGAAAAATACTAAAATAAAGGTTTTGAATCTTTTTGTGCAGAGATTTCACTCATAATGAATCAAATATTTCGTGAATACTCAAAAAGGCAAGATTTCTCATGATTGGCAATGGTTTGATGGCAAAAAATATTGAAAAAGATCATGGAAAATCACAAATTCAAAATCATTGAATACAAGGCTTTGGGCTTGATATTCTTGACCTAATGCATTCACACATATATACACATTGCAACCCTAATGCAAAAAAAGAAGAAAGCTGCGCAAGAATTGAGAGAACAAATTTGCATTTTTCATAAAAAATATCAAAACTGAAAACATAGTTGCAGTGTGATTCAAAGCTCAATAAGCATTCCAAACGATTGCTGGGACCTTCCTGAACGTGACTCAATACTTTTCCAGCCTCCACACTCAAGGAATTGGTATAACAAAGTCCTACTTTTGTTGAAAATTTGCATAATCGTGTTTCATTATCCATGCGTTATTTGTAATTTTTAATCATTGAT
This sequence comes from Vicia faba, assembly GCA_948472305.1. NCBI lineage: Eukaryota > Viridiplantae > Streptophyta > Magnoliopsida > Fabales > Fabaceae > Vicia > Vicia faba. The sequence goes on from CATIWC010000968.1 coordinate 58,011, forward strand.
TTGGACTAACATGAGTGTTCTGAAGCTTATGGCATGCTTCGATTGAATTAATATCGCCTGTACAGAAATCCACCATGAAAGTGTTCTAGGGTTTCAGAAGTTTGAATTTGGGGGTTTCCTCATCTGAAAAAATTAGGCCACGAGACCTGTACCACTGGATTCAGAACCTTCCCACGAATCAATTCCCCCCATCGCGCCTAATTTCTATTTCACCATGCTCTATTCGCTATTATTCGCAGGTACCATTTAGTGGGGGTTTAAAACCCCCGCTATCCATCTGTATTTTCAGGCAAAAACAAAGAAGCAAGGAAAGAGACGATGAGGTGTTGAACGGTGACTGGACAGTTTAAACATTGGCGCGCTTTTTTATTGTCCAGCATAATACTTGTTTCTCTCTCATATTAATCATGTTCCATTAAGCTAACAAACAAACGCGCTAGTCCAATTGGTTTGTGCGTTGTCATGCAGGCACTGAGACCTGTGTTCGATTCCCAGGTCCCCCATATTTCTCCATATTTTTTGTGTTAACATGTTCAGGTGATTGTCTCACTCAAAGGAGTACCATGCACCCAACGCCTTGGCTTGCCAAATGTCCCAGGAGATGAATCCAAAGGTCAGGATGTGAGGTCCATCATGCACATTAGTTGACCATGCCATACGCGAGCGCTGAAAGTCAAAGGGGCCCTGATTCAGTGGGCCAAGATTACTGCAAATTAACCTCCAAAAAAAGGCCAGCACCCCCATGGTTTGCATTTTCTTTTTCTTTCTTCTTTTTATTTTAATTGTTTTTTTTTTCTTTTGTTTTATTTAATTCACAAAATAATTTTTTTTATAACACAAAAATACAAAAAAAAAACAGAAAAGTCAAAAAATAAAATATGTTTATTTAATTTTTAATTCATAAATAGTTTTTATAAATAAATTTAATAATCCATTTAGGTTAATTTAGGCTTTTTAACTTTAACATTTTTTTTAAATAAACTAAAAAACATAAAAATTAGGATTTAGCATTGTTATTCTTTTTTCTTAATAAATAATTTATTTCCTTATCATCATTATTATTAATTCTTAATTATTTTGTAAATAAACTTGTAATTAATTAATTAGGGTTAAATTAGGTTAAACTTTAATTCTTTTCCTTAAATAATTAAAAACATGTAGAATTAGGGTTTCTTTTCTTTTTAATTTTCTTTTTTTTTTCATAAATACCAAAAATATAAAAACAAGTTCTTTTTCTTTATTTAATCATTAATTAATTTTAATTTCAATCTAATCTTTAAAGGGTCCAACGCCCTCGCACTTTCGATTCCAATTTCCTTTCGCACGTTTGTCTTTATTTTTCGTTTTAAATATTACGTAATTGCCCCAAGGCCTTGTAATAGTAATTAGGACTTTTACTTTCCGCACTTTTATTCAAATCGGGTCTTTGTTTAAATTTGGCGATGTAGACCCGCGCCTTGTAATAGCGTAGGACCTTTATTTTTCCGCATTTTAATTTCCGCATCCTTTAAACTGTTAATCACATGAAAGAATGTATGCCCAAATAAAATCAAAGCGTAGATCACCCAATACATGACAAAACAAATAATAACTGAAAATGACACACAATTCACACATCACTCCTAGGGTACGCCTCACCGTTGCCTTGCCCCTCGAAACGTGGTCGTCGAGTAGAGGACGTTTTAGTAAGTCCTCATGTCCATGAACATGGCATGGGGGTAGCTTCTAAGGTGTCCTACTATTGCTCTGGTGACCACACTGTCCCTAAACTCGAATTGACCCGAACACCTCCAACGGTGGTGCTACCTACCTCTCAATGGTGGGATGGCACTACCTCAAGGACATTTACACAGACTAATTCCTTAGGGTAGGTAGATGACTCATAGATACTTGCTCTAATTCAAAACAAATCAAAACTCTTTTCACACCGACACTTTGCAAAAAGCTTTCAAAACAACTTTTCAAACACTCTTGAGGACTGATACAAGAGTCGATCTGAAACTTTCAAAGAAACTTTTTTTCAAACCCACTCACCTTGAAAAGCAAACAAACAATTTTGAAAACACAATGAGCAAGTATCTAAGAGCCCATGGATAACCATGGATAGAAAGGGTGCTAACACCTTCCCTTTCTATAAATCTACCTGCCGAACCGAGAACTAATCTCATAAGGAATTTTTCTGTGCTTTTGTCCTTTCCATGTTGGAGAAAATAAAAGACGGTGGCGACTCTTGCTTACCGCGACATTTCGCGAACCAGCGTTAAACAGTCAGTTCCAGATCCACCGATCGCAGAACTGGCGACTCTGCTGGGGACAAACTTAAAGTGAGGTGTACCTTAGGACTAAGATCACTGTGTTTTCAATTGCTTTGACTTGTTTGCTTTATTATTGTGGGACTGTCTTGGGAGTTACATAGATCCTAACCCGGATCTGGGGATACCCTGTTAGGTAGCATAAGCTGTGAGGGACCTGTTCGGCGTAGACCGACATGGGTGAAGCAGTGGCTACGTTGGTGTGGCGCCTTGGTCTGTACCGATATCCCTTGTCTTGCAACGAAGAGAATATGGGTCTTCTGAGGAGTCATTAAGCACCAACCGACCTTAGAACCTTAAATGACCCAACTTGGCCAATAGAATAGTAGCAGTATGCTACGCCCATTGAGGCTAAACTCTCGTGATGGTTCTGGCCGCAAGAAAAGATTGTGATGCTGGAGTTATGACCGATTGAGGGTAGTCAGTGATATTGGGATCCTCTAGAACCCGGTTACTTCTGATAGGACAGGTCTGAACCAACAAACTGAAAGAGGGTAATACCTAGACCCCATGCTGGCCTAAACTTTAAGGGCTTGTCTTGTGTGACTTGTGTGCCTTATCATGTTTGCCTTTGTAAATATTTGTGGTGTGCTTTATCATAACATCATGCCATCATGAGCATTGCATGCATCCTGCATAAGGACTGACCATTTCAAAGACAAGAGGGTTTCACCTTTGCTCTGTTTTGTAGGACATCATGATGCCTATGCGAAGGAGTACTATCCGGTTCAACTTTGTTCACCCACCTGAGTTGCTTGAAGAGTTGGTTAGCAGAATTCCAAATACTACTTCCTTCATCCAGAGGCATGGTTCTCTTCTCAGTTTAGCCACGGCAAAGTGGGATCAACAGTTGATGAGTGTCCTAGCTCAGTTATATGACCCTCTGTACCAGTGCTTCACCTTTCAAGACTTCCAGCTGGTCCCTACCCTGGAAGAGTTCTCTGATTTTCTTGGCATCCCTATCTTGGATCAGACTCCCTACACTGGTTGGGAAAAGACCCTCAGGCTTGAGGAGGTTGCTGCAGCTCTCCCCTTGACTCACCAAGAAGTAATGGACAACTGGGTGACTAGAAGCGGAGTTAAGGGTTTCTTGGCCAAGTTTCTGGTTGGTAAAGCTAACAGTTTCTGGAATGACTTAGACTTTAGGGCATATGAAGACATCCTGGCTCTCTTAATCTATGGTCTAGTCTTGTTCCCTAATCCTGATAACTTCATTAACGTCACTGCCATAAGGATCTTCATGTCTCGGAACCCTGTGCCCACTCTCTTGGGTGATATCCTGCAACAACTCTATGCTCGTACTGCGCGAAGACGAGGAACCCTGTGGTGTTGTATCCCTTTGTTGGTGAGGTGGTTTATTTCGCACCTCCCTAAGTTTGTGCTGAAGAACCAAGAAGGAAGAGGTTGGGCTCATAGGTTAATGTCTCTCACTGATAAGGACATCATTTGGACTTTCAGAGGTTTGGATGAGATAGCTGTTATTGATCGTTGCGGAGAATACCCTAATGTTCCTTTGATTGGTACTCAAGGAGGAATCTCTTACAATCCATGTCTAGCGCTCCGTCAGTTTGGAAGGGCCACAAGAGCAGGGCCTCATGAGATGTTGGTGCCTCACATCAGTTTTGAGTTTCAGGTGGATAGTGACGAGTTGCGTCGTAGGTTCATCAAGGCTTGGGACAGAGTTCATAAAGCAGACCCACAAGAGTTGGGGCCAAAGACTTCTCTACCTATGGAAGCCTACTACAAATGGGTTCGCATCCGTGCTCAGAAGTTAGGTATACCATACGAAGCTGTCAGACCCGTCATTCTTGAGTATCCTGACAAAGATGGGGCTCCTCCAACTGTCCTCCCTCCTCAGATACTTACTGATTATGAGACATTAAAGAGGTCTTGGTCGCAACTGCGAGAAGAACGAGATTCTTACCGGGAAAATTTCAACGAGCAGGAATCAAAGATCCAGAAGCTGACAAAGCAGTTAGAGAATGAGCGGGCTCTGAATGACTACATCCGTACTGAGAAGAGGAGACCCTGGGATCAATGAGGAGATTTGGATTTTCTCTTACAGTTTTATTTCCTTTTCAGTATTTCCATTTTTTATGTAACGCCTAAGGGCAATCTGTTGAACAATTAAATTGCAAAGTTGACTCTAATGAAGTGTGTTCCTTTTGTTTACAAAGTTGATTCCCGATTGTCTTTGAAAACATAATTCATACGCATTCCATTCATCATGTGCATAGCAGGTACTCTTCTTTTCAGGTTGCTTACCGTTCTTCGCTGTTTATTTCAGCATCATAAACCCTGAATCATCAACCGAGATGTCCATCAAGGCCCTTCAGGCGCAGAATGCACAATTTCAGGAGTTGATCATGGGTTTGGCTCAAGGTCAAGAAGAGCTGAAGGCTTTGCTCCTGAAGAAGGAGAAGAAGAAGAAGAAGAGAATTGTTCGTTTCAGCTCGGGCCGGAGGTTTGGTAACACTCTGCAGAATGAGGAAGCTGGTTCTTCTGTAGGCAAAGACAGTCTCCAGGGGGGAAGGGCTCCAAGTCCGGTGGTCTCTGACAACGAGACTGATTTTAATGAGGAACAGTATCCTCCGGCTGAAGACAGATACAAGCAATTGGAAGACCGTCTGAACGCCATGGAAATTCAACAAGTGCCTGGCTTGGATTTCGGAGACTTGGGTTTATCTACTGGTGTGATCATCCCTCACAAGTTTAAAGCACCATCTTTCACCAAATATGACGGGGCGTCTTTCCCTAAGCTACACCTCAGATCTTATGTGCGGAAGATTCAGCCGTACACAGTGGATAAGAACTTGTGGATCCACTTCTTCCAGGAGAGTCTTTCAGGGACTCATCTCGAATGGTTCTATCAGCTGGATGGAACCAAGGTTCGTAACTGGGAGGAGTTGGCTACTGCTTTTTACAAGCAGTATCAATATAATGTCGACCTTGCTCCTACACATACCCAACTCCAGGGTATGTCGCTAGGATCAGGCGAAGGTTTTAAAGAGTATGCGCAGAAGTGGAGGGACCTGGCTGGCAGGGTGCAGCCACCATTAACAGACCGTGAATTGGTAGATATGTTCTTGGGGACCCTATCTGGGCCATTCTTCAATCATCTTATTGGCAATTCATCTGCAGGGTTTACTGACCTTATTCTGACTGGGGAAAGGATAGAGGCTGGAATGAAGTCCGGTAAAATTCAGAAAGGTGCGTCTTCAAGTGCTGAGAAGAAACCCTTTAAGAAGGAGGCCAGTGTTGTGTATGGGCCTAGAAGGCAAGATAAACCAGAGCGCCGCCAATCTGTAAACGCGGTGGTGATTGCTAAACCTGTTGCCGCTCCTCGGAAAACCAATCAACAAAGGGCTGGGAGACCCAGAAGAGAGTTTACCCGGCTGAGTATGACCATGTCACAAATCTTGCCGAAGCTGCTATCCACCAACTTGGTGACTGTCAGGGAGGCCCCGAAAGTTGTGAATACTGCCTCTCTTAAGTATAATCCAAATGCCCGCTGTGCTTATCACTCCGATAGCCCGGGGCATTCAACTGATGATTGTTGGGCCTTAAGGAACAAGGTGCAAGACCTTATTGATGCAAAGGAGGTACAGTTTGAGGCACCTGAGAAGCCTAATGTGGTGACAGCTCCCCTGCCTGCTCATGGAGTGAATGCTATCAGGGATGATGATGAAGTTGAGGAATCAGAGTTCGATAGCTGGATTTATCCAACGGCCGACAATGGACCTAGCAATTGGATTGCAAAAGACAGCCTACCTATTACTTTCGTTACGCAGTAATGAATTCCTTTGTTTTTGTTATTTGTAATAAACAATGAATTGAAACTTTATGGCCCGGTGTCTTACCCGGGGCACCGTTGGCTTTATTTGTGAGGGCTTATAACTGTCATTTACATATATCATGAATAAAGATCTTGAACGTTTTCTCGCATTTCAAATCTTGTGCTCCTTTTCTTTCTTTCCTCTCTTTATATTGCAAAATAGCTGTATTTACACACACTCACCCATACAGGTTTCAATCCACTCTGGATCTCACTGGTAACGACTCTGCTACCGCCAGTTATGACTTCGAGAATCCGATCAACTTAGCCGAAGACGAAGGTGAAGATGATTGCGAAGTGCCTGGTGAGATTTCAAGACTATTACTCCAGGAAGAGAGGGCAATTCAACCACACGAAGAGCCGGTGGAAACAATAAATCTGGGTACTGAGGCAGACAGAAAGGAAGTCAATATTGGTACCAACCTAGAGCTCAGCGTGAAGCAATGGTTGACTCAGATATTACATGATTATGTGGAGATCTTTGCCTGGTCCTACAAAGACATGCCCAGTTTGGATACTGATATTGTGGTCCATCATTTGCCTACCAAGGAAGACTGCCCTCCGGTTAAGCAAAAGGTCCGCCGTATGCGTCCAGAGATGTCTGAGAAGATTAAAGCCGAGGTTATGAAACAGTTTGATGCCGGGTTTCTTGCAGTGACTTCTTATCCTCAGTGGATTGCCAATGTGGTGTCGGTACCAAAGAAGGATGGTAAGGTCAGAATGTGTGTTGATTACAGGGATCTGAACAGGGCCAGCCCCAAGGATGACTTTCCCCTACCTCACATTGACGTTCTGGTTGACAATACTGCTCAACACAAGGTGTTCTCTTTCATGGATGGTTTTTCAGGTTATAATCAGATCAAGATGGCTCTGAAGACATGGAAAAGACTACCTTTGTTACTCAATGGGGCACCTTCTGCTATAAGGTCATGCCATTCGGGTTGAAAAATGCTGGGGCAACCTACCAACGTGCCATGGTTGCTTTATTTCATGATATGATCCATCATGAGATTGAAGTGTATGTCGATGATATGATCGCAAGGTCTCAAACTGAGGAGGAACACCTTGACCATCTGCAGAAGCTGTTTGACCATTTGAAACTGTACAAGCTGAGGTTGAACCCGAACAAGTGCACCTTCGGGGTTAGATCTGGAAAGTTGCTAGGCTTCGTTGTAAGTGAAAAGGGTATTCAAGTGGACCCTGCCAAGGTTAAAGCCATTCAAGAGATGCCAGTTCCTAAGACAGAGAAAGAGGTCAGAGGCTTTTTAGGACGCCTGAATTACATTGCCCGGTTCATCTCACACTTAACTGCTACCTGTGAGCCAATCTTCAAGCTGCTGAAGAAAGATCAAGTAGTACGTTGGAATGATGAATGTCAGGCCGCTTTTGACAGAATCAAAGAGTATCTCCAAGAACCACCCATCCATATGCCACAGGTTGAAGGGAGACCTCTGATACTATACCTGACAGTACTTGACAACTCAATGGGGTGTGTCCTGGGGCAGCATGACGAGTCTGGCCGAAAAGAGCATGCCATTTATTACCTTAGCAAAAAGTTTACCGACTGTGAGACCCGATACTCACTGCTCGAGAAAACTTGCTGCGCTTTGGTATGGGCTGCTCGCCGGCTGAGACAGTATATGCTGACTCACACTACCTTGTTGATCTCAAAGATGGATCTAATAAAGTACATATTTGAAAAGCCTGTTCTGTCTGGGAGAATAGCAAGATGGCAAATGATCTTGACAGAATACGACATCCAATACACAACTCAGAAAGCTATCAAGGGAAGTGTATTGGCGGACCACCTGGCACACCAGGCAGTAGACGAATATCAGTCAATGAACTTCGAGTTTCCGGACGAGAGCATCATAATAGTGACTAATTGTGAAGTACCTGGACCGGATGAAGGACCTGAGGAAGGATCCCGATGGTCTATGCACTTTGATGGAGCCTCCGATGCTTTGGGTAACAGTATCGGCGCTGTGATGATATCCCCTCAAGGCACTCATACTCCACTTACTGCCCGACTATGTTTCAACTGCACCAACAACACGGCGGAGTATGAGGCATGCATCATGGGTCTCCAAGCTGCGATTGACTTAAGGATCAAGTTTCTGAGTGTCTTCGGAGATTCCGCTCTCGTGATCAATCAAATCAAAGGGGAGTGGGATACGAAACATCCGAATCTTATTCCTTACAGAGAATATGTGTTGACATTGATCCCCCACTTCACAGAGATAACCTTTGAACACTTTCTGAGAGAGGAGAATCAGCTGGCGGACGCGTTAGCTACGATGTCTTCCATATTCAAAGTCAAGTGGGACAATGAGGCTCCCCGGATCATCATTTGGAAACTGGACGAACCAGCATACTGTTGTGATCTTGAGGCTGGGGAAGTAATTGAGAAACCTTGGTACCATGAGGTGAAGAGATACTTGGAAGCTCAAGAGTATCCTGAAGGAGCATTTGTAAATGATAAGAAGTTTCTGAGAAGGTTCGCAGCGAAGTTCTTCCTCAGCAACGGCATCCTGTACAAGCGAAACCATGATTCGACCTTACTGCGTTGTGTGGATAAGACTGAAGCAGAAAGGATCATGGCGGAGCTACATGAAGGTACCTTCGGAACGCATTCCAGTGGACATACCATGGCAAAGAAGATCCTTCGGGCAGGGTATTTCTGGTCCACAATGGAAGTTGATTGTTACCAACATTCTCGGACATGTCATAAATGCCAGATTTATGCAGATAAGGTGCACGTTCCTCCAGTCCCTCTGAATGTCCTAACTGCACCTTAGCCTTTTGCAATGTGGGGCATAGATATGATCGGCGAGATTAAACCTACGGCATCCAACGGGCATCGCTTCATCCTGGTGGCGATCGATTACTTTACAAAGTGGGTTAAAGCAGCTTCCTATGCCACTGTAACCAAGAATGTCGTGGCACGGTTCATTCGGCACAACCTGATCTGTCGATACGGCGTCCCAGAAAGGATCATTACAGACAACGGTACCAATCTCAATAACAAGATGATCACTGAACTCTGCGAGCAATTTAAAATACAGCACCACAACTCTTATCCTTACAGATCGAAGATGAATGGGGCTGTAGAGGCAGCGAATAAGAATATCAAGAAAATTGTGCAGAAGATGACAGTGACCTATAAAGATTGGCACGAGATGTTACCGTTTGCTCTACATGGGTATCGTACCTCAGCAAGGACGTCAACCGGGGCAACTTCTTTCTCCTTGGTCTACGGTATGGAGGCTGTCTTACCGATCGAAGTGCAAATACCCTCTCTCCGGATAATGAAGGATGAAGATCTGAGTGAAGATGATTGGATCCAGACACGACTTGATCAGCTAAATCTAATTGACGAAAAGAGACTTGCTGCTATTTGTCATGGTCAGACGTATCAAAAACGGATGATCAGGGCATTTAACAAAAAGGTCAGACCACAAGAATATCAAGTTGGGGATCTGGTAATCAAACGTATCATCCTTCCTCAGAGTGATCCAAGGAGCAAATGGACCCCTACGTACGAAGGGCCATTTGTGGTTAAACATGTGTTCTCAGGAGGAGCCATGATTCTGACCACCATGGATGGTGACGACCTTCCTCACCCCGCCAATGCAGACATAGTTAAAAGATACTACGCATAATAAAGACCCGCTAGGTTGACATACCTAGGCAAAAATTAGGGCTTCCCGGCGAACCAAAAGGGTTCGGGCAAAATAAGGGATGAAATGAAAAAATCTGTACACCCGGCAAGTCGAAAACCTGAAAAAGCGGCTTGGGCAAAAATGGGTATCCCAGTGGACTGAAAACCCGAAAGGGCGGTCCAGGCAAAAGTTAGGGATGAAGCGTAATACTATGTCTCATTGGATCACCTTGCATCCAGAGTCCGGTGGCAACTATCAAGTTCAGACGGCATTGATCAATCAGCTTCATCTTCAGCTAGGTCATCAAGTGATGAGACGCTCGAAGATATAAAGGCGATAGCAGAGTTGGAACCCAGTGGGATTATTATTTTCACATAGCTGTTTTGTTTTCCCTTTGTACAAATTTGTATAAACTCTTTTGTTCGGCAGCGTTCTCTTAATACGACGTCAGCCTCTTGTACATAAACGCCTATTTACAGGCAAATTCAAAAATCAATATAAATTCACTTTTCAGCTAAAATTGCCAATTGTTTTTCCTTTTTCTGTTTTGTTTTGCGAAGAACGTCCAAGGTTCAATTTGTGATATATGCATTTGACAAATAATTGCTAACTCATGAATGTTTGCATACGAAACAAAGGATTAATTACAGGTAACATTAGAAACAGGGGCAATAAGGAGTGGTCTAAGCGATCTAATTGTTCTGTCCACCAAGGTACCAAGGTAAGTTCAGCCGAAGAACATAACCAATATACCTTAATTCCCCAGAGCGTGAGTCAGCAAGTCAATGCGCTCTCCCCAAGCAAAGCTATCCTGTCAACTTTAAGGAAGTTGGGTATCCCCCGCAGATCTCAACATTCCCCAGCATAATATATGAATATTTTTAACAAGCATCCCCGGAAGTCTTGTTCTAAGATTGTTCCCCGACGGTATACCAGGCATTCGGTGGAGTCACTTCCAGTACATCTCAAAATCTCCCCAGGAGAGTCCAATCCAGATTTCCCCAGGAAAGTTTGAATCCATCTCCCCAGCAGGAAGCTCATCCCCAGTAGATTTTGGAAGCTTCCCCCTGCAGAGCACGAACGCGTCTCCCGGCTTTATTCAAAGGTTATTTCCCTACCAGGGTATAAATGGGTTATCCTCAGCCAAAAGCCACGGAAAGATCGTCCTCGGCGAAGTCTTCTTATTCCCAGCGGAGTCTATTAAAACTTCCAACATAACACATCAACGGTATCCCCAACAAAATTATCATCAAGCATCTCAGCAAAGTATTTCTCTCCCCACAGAGTATTGTTTCCCAGCAAGATCGCTAGAGTAATTTTGCCCCACAGAGTAATCCATTCACCAAGTTTATTCCCCAACGGAGTCATCCTCTCCTACCGGTTCATTCTTGCAATCTTCATCCCCAGCGGAAACGAAGAGCTCTACATCAGCCCAGGATTTAACTTCCCGGCATCCGTCAAGGATTTATTTTCCTAAGACGAAGACATACATTCAAAAACATCACATACATCATGATACATGCATAAACGCATCATATCATACAATCTCATTTACGTTGAGAACATCATTGCTTGATCCATATCATGCATTGCATATAACTGACCTTTACCTTTCAGGAAAGATCCAGTCAAGTTCTCAGCTATGTCCAAGACCTTCTCTGGTTCAGTTAAATCGACCCTAAGATTTTTCTGATTCTTATCCAGTTGAAGTTATTCCAGGACTTTAGTCTGGTTCAGTTAAATCGATTCTAAGATTTTTCTGATTCTTATCCAGCCAAAGTCAATCCAAGGCCTTCTCTGGTTCAGTCAGATCGACGCTAAGATCTCCCTGATTTTTATTCCAGTTGAAGATTCCAAGACCTTGCCTGGTTCAGTTAAATCGACTCCTAAAGATTTTTCTGATGCCGATCCAGTCAAAGGCCTTCTCTGGTTCAGTCAGATCGACCCTAAGATCTCCCTGATTCTTATTCCAGTTGAAGATTCCATTACCTTGCCTGGTTCAGTTAAATCGACTCCTAAAGATTTTTCTGATGTCGATCCAGTCAAAGGCCTTCTCTGGTTCAGTCAGATCGACCCTAAGATCTCCCTGATTTTATTCCAGTTGAAGATTCCAAGACCTTGCCTGGTTCAGTTAAATCGACTCCTAAAGATTTTTCTGATGCCGATCCAGTCTAAGATCTTCTCTGGTTCAGTCAGATCGACATTAAGATCTCCCTGATTCTTATTCCAGTTGAAGATTCCAAGACCTTGCCTGGTTCAGTTAAATCGACTCCTAAAGATTTTTTTGATGCCGATCCAGTCAAAGGCCTTCTCTGGTCCAGTTAAATCAATTCCTAAAGATTTTCCTGATAAAGACTCAGTAGAAGACATCCAAGATTCTCTCATCATTACTATTGAGGTAGTAATCGCCCAAGGTTCTCTCATCATTACTTTTGAGGTAGTAATCGTCCAAGGTTCTCTCATCGTCCCGTTGAGGTAGTAACCATCCCTGATTCATTCATCACCTTTTGAAGCTCCAGACTCGATTCCTGTATCTTGCCAGGGCACGTCTGAAGAGTTTAAAGATTCGATTCATGTATCCAGTCAGGGCACATCTACACAAAGAGTTTGAAGACCAACTCCTGTAACAAGCCAGGTAATTATCTTTCTTTTTCAGGTACGCAAGTTCTCGCTAAGGAAACTCTTACGCGATCGACACCCAGGTGGCATTAAGACCATCCACCTATCCATCACCTCTTAACATGGCATCTATAAGCCCATCCACCTATCCTCCACCAATCTCCAAATGGCATCTGTAAGCCCATTCCCACCATCACACTATTATGTGAGCGCAAATTTCTGGGCACTCTAGTGTTCAATCATCTTCCACCTTCGGATCACGAAAGGCACGTCAGCCAATCTATATCCTCAGGTCTAAGAAGATTGAACAGGGGCAACTGTTGTACCCCAAAATTTGCCCTCCCATATTCTTCAAGATTTGCCAAGGTCAAGGTTCAAAATCTCTCAAGGGTTGCACAGTCCAATGGCCTCCTAACAGTCAAAAATTAGGGTTTTGGTTCTGGCAAAGAAATTGAAGGTTCCAAAGGTCCAAACAAGTCCCACATGCCTACATACATTGTCAAGCATCCATATGCTAAGTTTCAAGACTCACATCACCAGATTGCACAGTCAAAAACCCTAATTGCTTCACAGTCAACTGTAGGGGCAAAATGGTCATTTGACAGTCAAAAGTCAAAATTTTTGGTCAACATCTTATTTTGAGGCCACAAACATCATTTGATCAATTCTTGATCATGATTCTCAAGGCATGGCTCAAAAAGTCTCAAGATGCAAAAGTTTCTATATTTGGACAGTTGAGAAAGTCAACTGCAAATTGACCAAGGCATAACTTTCACATGGTTTATCAGAAAAATCCCATCCAAAGCTCATTTTGAAGAGAATGACATTTCCTACAACTCATCTTCACACTTCAAGTCCAAGAAATTCTCTCACAAAAAGTTATCAATCTCAACATTATAGGTCATTTTCAAAAGTCAACAAAAAGGCACTTTAAGTCAAAGACCATAACTTGAGATTGGTAAATCAAAATGACATGGTACCAAAGGCATTGGTTAGAAGACTTCAAGACCTTTCCAAACTGTCCAAGAACATGATCAAAGCTTAAAAATTGAGCAAGATATGCCTTGTGGAAGTTGGGAAATTTTTGGGAAAGTTTGAAAAGTCAACCTTGCTTCAAATGCCTCAAAATTGCTAATAGGCCACAATTTCTTCCAAGAATCATCACCCAAAAGCTATGCACGACCCATTGACCCAAAGGGGAGTTAGTTTCTTATTTTTAATTAATTAATTGAGTTTTTAATCCTATTAATTCATTTAATTAAAATTAAATATGAGAAAAATACTAAAATAAAGGTTTTGAATCTTTTTGTGCAGAGATTTCACTCATAATGAATCAAATATTTCGTGCATACTCAAAAAGGCAAGATTTCTCATGATTGGCAATGGTTTGATGGCAAAAAAGATTGAAAAAGATCATGGAAAATCACAAATTCAAAATCATTGAATACAAGGCTTTGGGCTTGATATTCTTGACCTAATGCATTCACACATATATACACATTGCAACCCTAATGCAAAAAAAGAAGAAAGTTGCGCAAGAATTGAGAGAACAAATTTGCATTTTTCACAAAAAATATCAAAACTGAAAACATAGTTGCAGTGTGATTCAAAGCTCAATAAGCATTCCAAACGATTGTTGGGACCTTCCTGAACGTGACTCAATACTTTTCCAGCCTCCACACTCAAGGAATTGGTATAACAAAGTCCTACTTTTGTTGAAAATTTGCATAATCGTGTTTCATTATCCATGCGTTATTTGTAATTTTTAATCATTGATTTGGACTAACATGAGTGTTCTGAAGCTTATGGCATGCTTCGATTGAATTAATATCGCCTGTACAGAAATCCACCATGAAAGTGTTCTAGGGTTTCAGAAGTTTGAATTTGGGGGTTTCATCATCTGAAAAAATTAGGCCACGAGACCTGTACCACTGGATTCAGAACCTTCCCACGAATCAATTCCCCCCATCGCGCCTAATTTCTATTTCACCATGCTCTATTCGCTATTATTCGCAGGTACCATTTAGTGGGGGTTTAAAACCCCCGCTATCCATCTGTATTTTCAGGTTAAAACAAAGAAGCAAGGAAAGAGACGATGAGGTGTTGAACGGTGACTGGACAGTTTAAACATTGGCGCGCTTTTTTATTGTCCAGCATAATACTTGTTTCTCTCTCATATTAATCATGTTCCATTAAGCTAACAAACAAACGCGCTAGTCCAATTGGTTTGTGCGTTGTCATGCAGGCACTGGGACCTGTGTTCGATTCCCAGGTCCCCCATATTTCTCCATATTTTTTGTGTTAACATGTTCAGGTGATTGTCTCACTCAAAGGAGTACCATGCACCCAACGCCTTGGCTTGCCAAATGTCCCAGGAGATGAATCCAAAGGTCAGGATGTGAGGTCCATCATGCACATTAGTTGACCATGCCATACGCGAGCGCTGAAAGTCAAAGGGGCCCTGATTCAGTGGGCCAAGATTACTGCAAATTAACCTCCAAAAAAAGGCCAGCACCCCCATGGTTTGCATTTTCTTTTTCTTTCTTCTTTTTATTTTAATTGTTTTTTTTTCTTTTGTTTTATTTAATTCACAAAATAATTTTTTTTATAACACAAAAATACAAAAAAAAAACAGAAAAGTCAAAAAATAAAATATGTTTATTTAATTTTTAATTCATAAATAGTTTTTATAAATAAATTTAATAATCCATTTAGGTTAATTTAGGCTTTTTAACTTTAACATTTTTTTTAAATAAACTAAAAAACATAAAAATTAGGATTTAGCATTGTTATTCTTTTTTCTTAATAAATAATTTATTTCCTTATCATCATTATTATTAATTCTTAATTATTTTGTAAATAAACTTGTAATTAATTAATTAGGGTTAAATTAGGTTAAACTTTAATTCTTTTCCTTAAATAATTAAAAACATGTAGAATTAGGGTTTCTTTTCTTTTTAATTTTCTTTTTTTTTTTCATAAATACCAAAAATATAAAAACAAGTTCTTTTTCTTTATTTAATCATTAATTAATTTTAATTCCAATCTAATCTTTAAAGGGTCCAACGCCCTCGCACTTTCGATTCCAATTTCCTTTCGCACGTTTGTCTTTACTTTTCGTTTTAAATATTACGTAATTGCCCCAAGGCCTTGTAATAGTAATTAGGACTTTTACTTTCCGCACTTTTATTCAAATCGGGTCTTTGTTTAAATTTGGCGATGTAGACCCGCGCCTTGTAATAGCGTAGGACCTTTATTTTTCCGCATTTTAATTTCCGCATCCTTTAAACTGTTAATCACATGAAAGAATGTATGCCCAAATAAAATCAAAGCGTAGATCACCCAATACATGACAAAACAAATAATAACTGAAAATGACACACAATTCACACACCACTCCTAGGGTACGCCTCACCGTTGCCTTGCCCCTCGAAACGTGGTCGTCGAGTAGAGGACGTTTTAGTAAGTCCTCATGTCCATGAACATGGCATGGGGGTAGCTTCTAAGGTGTCCTACTATTGCTCTGGTGACCACACTGTCCCTAAACTCGAATTGACCCGAACACCTCCAACGGTGGTGCTACCTACCTCTCAATGGTGGGATGGCACTACCTCAAGGACATTTACACAGACTAATTCCTTAGGGTAGGTAGATGACTCATAGATACTTGCTCTAATTCAAAACAAATCAAAACTCTTTTCACACCGACACTTTGCAAAAAGCTTTCAAAACAACTTTTCAAACACTCTTGAGGACTGATACAAGAGTCGATCTGAAACTTTCAAAGAAACTTTTTTTCAAACCCACTCACCTTGAAAAGCAAACAAACAATTTTGAAAACACAATGAGCAAGTATCTAAGAGCCCATGGATAACCATGGATAGAAAGGGTGCTAACACCTTCCCTTTCTATAAATCTACCTGCCGAACCGAGAACTAATCTCATAAGGAATTTTTCTGTGCTTTTGTCCTTTCCATGTTGGAGAAAATAAAAGACGGTGGCGACTCTTGCTTACCGCGACATTTCACGAACCAGCGTTAAACAGTCAGTTCCAGATCCACCGATCGCAGAACTGGCGACTCTGCTGGGGACAAACTTAAAGTGAGGTGTACCTTAGGACTAAGATCATTGTGTTTTCAATTGCTTTGACTTGTTTGCTTTATTATTGTGGGACTGTCTTGGGAGTTACATAGATCCTAACCCGGATCTGGGGATACCCTGTTAGGTAGCATAAGCTGTGAGGGACCTGTCCGGCGTAGACCGACATGGGTGAAGCAGTGGCTACGTTGGTGTGGCGCCTTGGTCTGTACCGATATCCCTTGTGTTGCAACGAGGAGAATATGGGTCTTCTGAGGAGTCATTAAGCACCAAACGACCTTAGAACCTTAAATGACCCAACATGGCCAATAGAACAGTAGCAGTATGCTACGCCCATTGAGGTTAAACTCTCGTGATGGTTCTGGCTGCAAGAAAAGATTGCGATGCTGGAGTTATGACCGATTGAGGGTAGTCAGTGATATTGGGATCCTCTAGAACCCGGTTACTTCTGATAGGACAGGTCTGAACCAACAAACTGAAAGAGGGTAATACCTAGACCCCATGATGGCCTAAACTTTAAGGGCTTGTCTTGTGTGACTTGTGTGCCTTATCATGTTTGCCTTTGTAAATATTTGTGGTGTGCTTTATCATAACATCATGCCGTCATGAGCATTGCATGCATCCTGCATAAGGACTGACCATTTCAAAGACAAGAGGGTTTCACCTTTGCTCTGTTTTGTAGGACATCATGATGCCTATGCGAAGGAGTACTATCCGGTTCAACTTTGTTCACCCACCTGAGTTGCTTGAAGAGTTGGTTAGCAGAATTCCAAATACTACTTCCTTCATCCAGAGGCATGGTTCTCTTCTCAGTTTAGTCACGGCAAAGTGGGATCAACAGTTGATGAGTGTCCTAGCTCAGTTCTATGACCCTCTGTACCAGTGCTTCACCTTTCAAGACTTCCAGCTGGTCCCTACCCTGGAAGAGTTCTCTGATTTTCTTGGCATCCCTATCTTGGATCAGACTCCCTACACTGGTTGGGAAAAGACCCTCAGGCTTGAGGAGGTTGCTGCAGCTCTCCCCTTGACTCACCAAGAAGTAATGGACAACTGGGTGACTAGAAGCGGAGTTAAGGGTTTCTTGGCCAAGTTTCTGGTTGGTAAAGCTAACAGTTTCTGGAATGACTTAGACTTTAGGGCATATGAAGACATCCTGGCTCTCTTAATCTATGGTCTAGTCTTGTTCCCTAATCCTGATAACTTCATTAATGTCACTGCCATAAGGATCTTCATGTCTCGGAACCCTGTGCCCACTCTCTTGGGTGATATCCTGCAACAACTTTATGCTCGTACTGCCCGAAGACGAGGAACTTTGTGGTGTTGTATCCCTTTGTTGGTGAGGTGGTTTATTTCGCACCTCCCTAAGTTCGTGCTGAAGAACCAAGAAGGAAGAGGTTGGGCTCATAGGTTAATGTCTCTCACTGATAAGGACATCATTTGGACTTTCAGAGGTTTGGATGAGATAGTTGTTATTGATCGTTGCGGAGAATACCCTAATGTTCCTTTGATTGGTACTCAAGGAGGAATCTCTTACAATCCATGTCTAGCGCTCCGTCAGTTTGGAAGGGCCAGAAGAGCAGGGCCTAATGAGATGTTGGTGCCTCACATCAGTTTTGAGTTTCAGGTGGATAGTGACGAGTTGCGTCGTAGGTTCATCAAGGCCTGGGACAGAGTTCATAAAGTAGACCCACAAGAGTTGGGTCCAAAGACTTCTCTACCTATGGAAGCCTACTACAAATGGGTTCGCATCCGTGCTCAGAAGTTAGGTATGCCATACGAAGCTGTCAGACCCGTCATTCTTGAGTATCCTGACAAAGATGGGGCTCCTCCAACTGTCCTCCCTCCTCAGATACTTACTGATTATGAGACATTAAAGAGGTCTTGGTCGCAACGGCGAGAAGAACGAGATTCTTACCGGGAAAAGTTCAACGAGCAGGAATCGAAGATCCAGAAGCTGACAAAGCAGTTAGAGAATGAGCGGGCTCTGAATGACTACATCCGTACTGAGAAGAGGAGACCCTGTGATCAATGAGGAGATTTGGATTTTCTCTTACAGTTTTATTTCCTTTTCAGTATTTCCATTTTTTATGTAACGCCTAAGGGCAATCTGTTGAACAATTAAATTGCAAAGTTGACTCTAATGAAGTGTGTTCCTTTTGTTTACAAAGTTGATTCCCGATTGTCTTTGAAAACATAATTCATACGCATTCCATTCATCATGTGCATAGCAGGTACTCTTCTTTTCAGGTTGCTTACCGTTCTTCGCTGTTTATTTCAGCATCATAAACCCTGAATCATCAACCGAGATGTCCATCAAGGCCCTTCAGGCGCAGAATGCACAATTTCAGAAGCTGATCATGGGTTTGGCTCAAGGTCAAGAAGAGCTGAAGGCTTTGCTCCTGAAGAAGGAGAAGAAGAAGAAGAAGAGAACTGTTCTTTTCAGCTCGGGCCGGAGGTTTGGTAACACTCTGTAGAATGAGGAAGCTGGTTCTTCTGTAGGCAAAGACAGTCCCCAGGGGGGAAGGGCTCCAAGTCCGGTGGTCTCTGACAACGAGACTGATTTTAATGAGGAACAGTATCCTCCGGCTGAAGACAGATACAAGCAATTGGAAGACCGTCTGAACGCCATGGAAATTCAACAAGTGCCTGGCTTGGATTTCGGAGACTTGGGTTTATCTACTGGTGTGATCATCCCTCACAAGTTTAAAGCACCATCTTTCACCAAATATGACGGGGCGTCTTTCCCTAAGCTACACCTCAGATCTTATGTGCGGAAGATTCATCCGTACACAGTGGATAAGAACTTGTGGATCCACTTCTTCCAGGAGAGTCTTTCAGGGACTCATCTCGAATGGTTCTATCAGCTGGATGGAACCAAGGTTCGTAACTGGGAGGAGTTGGCTACTGCTTTTTACAAGCAGTATCAATATAATGTCGACCTTGCTCCTACACATACCCAACTCCAGGGTATGTCGCTAGGATCAGGCGAAGGTTTTAAAGAGTATGCGCAGAAGTGGAGGGACCTGGCTGGCAGGGTGCAGCCACCATTAACAGACCGTGAATTGGTAGATATGTTCTTGGGGACCCTATCTGGGCCATTCTTCAATCATCTTATTGGCAATTCATCTGCAGGGTTTACTGACCTTATTCTGACTGGGGAAAGGATAGAGGCTGGAATGAAGTCCGGTAAAATTCAGAAAGGTGCGTCTTCAAGTGCTGAGAAGAAACCCTTTAAGAAGGAGGCCAGTGTTGTGTATGGGCCTAGAAGGCAAGATAAACCAGAGCGCCGCCAATCTGTAAACGCGGTGGTGATTGCTAAACCTGCTGCCGCTCCTCGGCAAACCAATCAACAAAGGGCTGAGAGACCCAGAAGAGAGTTTACCCGGATGAGTATGACCTTGTCACAAATCTTGCCGCAGCTGCTATCCACCAACTTGGTGACTGTCAGGGAGGCCCCGAAAGTTGTGAATACTGCCTCTCCCAAGTATAATCCAAATGCCCGCTGTGCTTATCACTTCGATAGCCCGGGGCATTCAACTGATGATTGTTGGGCCTTAAGGAACAAGGTGCAAGACCTTATTGATGCAAAGGAGGTACAATTTGAGGCACCTGAGAAGCCTAATGTGGTGACATCTCCCCTGTCTGCTCATGGAGTGAATGCTATCAGGGATGACGATGAAGTGGAGGAATCAGAGTTCGATAGTTGGATTTATCCGACGGCCGACAATGGACCTAGCAATTGGATTGCAAAAGACAGCCTACCTGTTACTTTCGTTACGCATTAATGAATTCCTTTGTTTTTGTTATTTGTAATAAACAATGAATTGAAACTTTATGGCCCGGTGTCTTACCCGGGGCACCGTTGGCTTCATTTGTGAGGGCTTATAACTGTCATTTACATATATCATGAATAAAGATCTTGGACGTTTTCTCGCATTTCAAATCTTGTGCTCCTTTTCTTTCTTTCCTCTCTTTATATTGCAAAACAGCAGTATTTACACACACTCACCCATACAGGTTTCAATCCACTCTGGATCTCACTGGTAACGACTCTGCTACCGCCAGTTATGACTTTGAGAATCCGATCAACTTAGCCGAAGACGAAGGTGAAGATGATTGCGAAGTGCCTGGTGAGCTTGCAAGACTGTTACTCCAGGAAGAGAGGGCAATTCAACCACACGAAGAGCCGGTGGAAACAATAAATATGGGTACTGAGGCAGACAGAAAGGAAGTCAAGATTGGTGCCAACCTAGAGCTCAGCGTGAAGCAACGGTTGACTCAGATATTACATGATTATGTGGAGATCTTTGCCTGGTCCTACAAAGACATGCCCGGGTTAGATACTGATATTGTGGTCCATCATTTGCCTACCAAGGAAGACTGCCCTCCGGTTAAGCAAAAGGTCCGCCGTATGCGTCCAGAGATGTCTGAGAAGATTAATGTCGAGGTTATGAAACAGTTTGATGCCGGGTTTCTTGCAGTGACTTCTTATCCTCAGTGGGTTGCCAATGTGGTGCCGGTACCGAAGAAGGATGGTAAGGTCAGAATGTGTGTTGATTACAGGGATCTGAACAGGGCCAGCCCCAAGGATGACTTTCCCCTACCTCACATTGACGTTCTGGTTGACAATACTGCTCAGCACAAGGTGTTCTCTTTCATGGATGGTTTTTCAGGTTATAATCAGATCAAGATGGCTCTGAAGACATGGAAAAGACTACCTTTGTTACTCAGTGGGGCACCTTCTGCTATAAGGTCATGCCATTCGGGTTGAAAAATGCTGGGGCAACCTACCAACGTGCCATGGTTGCTTTATTTCATGATACGATCCATCATGAGATTGAAGTGTATGTCGATGATATGATCGCAAGGTCTCAAACTGAGGAGGAACACCTTGACCATCTGCAGAAGTTGTTTGACCGTTTGAAACTGTACAAGCTGAGGTTGAACCCGAACAAGTGCACCTTCGGGGTTAGATCTGGAAAGTTGCTAGGCTTCGTTGTAAGTGACAAGGGTATTCAAGTGGACCCTGCCAAGGTTAAAGCCATTCAAGAGATGCCAGTTCCTAAGACAGAGAAAGAGGTCAGAGGCTTTTTAGGACGCCTGAATTACATTGCCCGGTTCATCTCACACCTAACTGCAACCTGTGAGCCAATCTTCAAGCTGCTGAAGAAAGATCAGGTAGTACGTTGAAATGATGAATGTCAGGCCGCTTTTGAAAGAATCAAAGAGTATCTCCAAGAACCACCCATCCTTATGCCACCGGTTGAAGGGAGACCTCTGATATTATACCTGACAGTACTTGACAACTCAATGGGGTGTGTGCTGGGGCAGCATGACGAGTCTGGCCGAAAAGAGCATGTCATTTATTACCTTAGCAAAAAGTTTACCGACTGTGAGACCCGATACTCACTGCTCGAGAAAACTTGCTGCGCTTTGGTATGGGCTGCTCACCGGCTGAGACAGTATATGCTGACTCACACTACCTTGTTGATCTCAAAGATGGATCCAATAAAGTACATATTTGAAAAGCCTGTTCTGTCTGGGAGAATAGCAAGATGGAAAATGATCTTGACAGAATACGACATCCAATACACAACTCAGAAAGCTATCAAGGGAAGTGTATTGGGGGACCACCTGGCACACCAGGCAGTAGACGACTATCAGTCAATGAACTTCGAGTTTCCGGACGAGAGCATCATGATAGTGACTGATTGTGAAGTACCTGGACCGGATGAAGGACCTGAGGAAGGATCCCGATGGTCTATGCACTTTGATGGAGCCTCCAATGCTTTGGGTAACGGTATCGGCGCTGTGATCATATCCCCTCAAGGCACTCATACTCCACTTACTGCCCGGCTATGTTTCAACTGCACCAACAACATGGCGGAGTATGAGGCATGCATCATGGGTCTCCAAGATGCGATTGACTTAAGGATCAAGTTTCTGAGTGTCTTCGGAGATTCCGCTCTCGTGATCAATTAGATCAAAGGGGAGTGGGATACGAAACATCTGAATCTTATTCCTTACAGAGAATGTGTGTTGACATTGATCCCCCACTTCACAGAGATAACCTTTGAACACTTTCCGAGAGAGGAGAATCAGCTGGCGGACGCGTTAGCTTTGATGTCTTCCATGTTCAAAGTCAAGTGTGACAATGAGGCTCCCCGGATCATCATTTGGAAACTGGACGAACCGGCATACTGTTGTGATCTTGAGGCTGGGGAAGTAATTGAGAAACCTTGGTACCATGAGGTGAAGAGATACTTGGAAGCTCAAGAGTATCCTGAAGGAGCATCTGTAAATGAGAAGAAGTTTCTGAGAAGGTTCGCAGCGAAGTTCTTCCTCAGCAACGACATCCTGTACAAGCGAAACCATGATCCGACCTTACTGCGTTGTGTGGATAAGACTGAAGCAGAAAGGATCATGGCGGAGCTACATGAAGGTACCTTCGGAACGCATTCCAGTGGACATACCATGGCAAAGAAGATCCTTCGGGCAGGGTATTTCTGGTCCACAATGGAAGTTGATTGTTACCAACATTCTCGGACATGTCATAAATGCCAGATTTATGCAGATAAGGTGCATGTTCCTCCAGTCCCTTTGAATGTCCTAACTGCACCTTGGCCTTTTGCAATGTGGGGCATAGATATGATCGGCAAGATTAAACCTACGGCATCCAACGGGCATCGCTTCATCCTGGTGGCGATCGATTACTTTACAAAGTGGGTTGAAGCAGCTTCCTATGCCACTGTAACCAAGAATGTCGTGGCACGGTTCATTCGGCACAACCTGAAGCCACCAGGCACTTCACAATCATCTTCACCTTCGTCTTTGGCTAAGTTGATCGGATTTTCAAAGTCATAACTGGCGGTAGCAGAGTCGTTATCAGTGAGATCCAGAGTGGATTGGGACCTGTATATGTGAGTGTGTGTAAATAGTTGTTTTGCAATATGTAATAAAGAAAGACAAGGAGCGCAAGATTTGAAATGCAAAAAACGTCCAATGCTATTATTAATGATATATGAAAATGACACACAAAATCCCTCACAATGAAGCCACAGTGCCCCGGGTAAGACACCGGGCCATAAAGTTTCATAATATTGTTTGTTACAAATTCAAAACAAAGGAGTTCATTACTGAGTCATAAAAGTAATAGGGACGAAGTCCTTTGCCGTCCAGTTGTTTGGTCCACCGTCGGTCGTAGGGTAGATCCAACTGTTGAATTCAGATTCCTCTACATCATCTTCAATGGCATTTACTCCCGAGTTGCTGATGAACACCGGAGGTCTTCCAATCCTTGCCCTACGAACATCCTTTTGAGCTTCTGCAGTGAAACCCAAACCAAACTTGTCAGTCTTCTGAGTCAAATCAGGAAGTTGGCCCCAGTTTGCATACTCACCCTTCTCAACAACAGCCCGGGCATCCTTTAAGGGAGCCATCTTCAATGGAGAATCTTCAATCACAGTTTCAGCTGATGCCAGTGTCTGAGGAACCTCTTCAAAGTGTTGAAATGGGGTCTCAATGAACTCCCCATCCATTTCTATGTACCGGAACGAGTTGAGGTGGCTGACCATATACTCTTCCTCCCTCTGAACTGTCACAATCTTCCCCCTGACCGGGTATTTCAGCTTCTGATGTAGTGTGGAGGTCACAACTCCAGCTTTATGGATCCATGGACGACCCAGCAAACAAGAATAGGACGGTCGAATATCCATCACGTAGAATGTATAATCGAAGACCTGAGAACCAACTCTGATTGGAATATCAACCTCACCATGTACCATCCTTTTAGACCCATCAAAGTCCTGGACAACAATGTTACTTGGCTTGAGTTCCAAACCTTCGTAATCCAACCTGTCTAGAGCTTTCTTGGGTAAGACGTTCAATGAGGAACCAGTGTCAACCAACACATGTGCAAGAGTAGTGCCCCTGCATTCAATGGAGACATGCAGGGCATCGTTATGGTTCTTCCCTTTGGTAGTCAGATCAGCATCGGAGAAACCCAAACCATTATCAGCAGTTAAATTGGCCACACAATCGGTGAACTGATCAGCTGATGTCTCTTGTGGCACGTGGGTCGTCTTCAGGAAGGTAATCAGAGCCTTGGCATGGGCCTCTGAACACAACAACAATGATAGCATAGAAATTTTTGATGGGGTGTGCCCCAGTTGCTCAACTACGTTAAAATCACTCTTCTTAATGATCTTCAAGATCTCTTCCATCTCCTGTTTGGAAGCTTCAACAGTGGTTGTCTTCGGTGCCTCCGTCCGGGAAGGCATATCAGTGGCTATCCCTTTGCCCTGAGCATCAGATGACTCGGCAACAGGGGCAGAAATAGGAACTTGATCAGGAAGGGAAGTAGGCACACTTGCAGGTGTGATGACAATAGGTCTCTGGATTGTTGGTGGCGCAATATCTGGTGAGAAAAGTCTACCACTGCGGGTGACTTTGGCAGGCCCGGTGATGTTGCTGAAGTCGGTACTAGTATCAAACTCTTGCTTAACTCCAAGCACATAAACATCTGCCCCATAATGCCAAGGGACAGCTTTGTCGGATGTATAGGGGATCGCCCCCGGAACAGTGATGATTATAGGTGCAATCTTCTGAGCAGCCATAATTTTGACAGGCTTCCTTGAGGGAGCCTTGGGAGAATTATTGAAAATGGTGACAATGGAAGCTTCTTCAATAGGGGTAGCAGGAACAGCAATCTTTTCAAACAGGATTTCTTTATTATCCATCAGGTTTTGGATACCTGACTTCAAAGATGGGAAACCAGTAGGTGAAACGGAACACAGATGGCAACCTTCACTACATCCCGGAAATAAACCGGCTAGCAACAGGTTCCTCTTGACAGTCAACAGCGGAGTAACAATGTCATCCACAGAGGCTACAAACAGGTCTTCCTCTACAGCATTCACTCCATGCTTGGGCATGGGAGCAGTCACAACATTGGGCCTTTCGGTTGCCTCGAACTCTATCTCTTTAGCATTAATTAGGTCCTGAACCTTATTCTTCAGAGCCCAACAATCATCCGTAGTATGCCCCGGGCTGTCAGAGTGATAAGCGCAGCGGGCGTTAGGATTTACTTTGGAGATGTTGTGTTTACAATCTTCGGAGCTTCTTTTATAGTCACCAGATTGGTTGTCAGTAACTGCGGAAATATCTGGGACAAGGTCATGCTGAGGCGAGTGAACTGCCTTCGGGGTCTCTCACTCCTTTGTTGGTTATGATGCTGAGGAGCAGCAGCAGGTTTTGAAATAACCACCGCGTTGACAGCTTAGCAGCGTTCCGATCTATTCTGTCTCCTTGAACCATAGACAGCACTAGATTCCTTCTAGAGATAGTTTAGATGTGACCCAAGCATGGCGACATTCTGATACTTATTCCAGATGCCTTCCAGAGACAGTTCAGATGTGACCCAGACATGGCGACATTATGATACTTATTCCAGATTCCTTCTAGAGATGGTTCAGATGTGACCCAGACATGGCGACATTCTGATACTTATTCCAGATTCCTTCTAGAGATGGTTCAGATGTGACCCAAGCATGGCGACATTCTAATACTTATTCCAGATTCCTTCTAGAGACAGTTCAAATGTGACCCAAGCATGGTGACATTCTGATACTTATTCCAGATTCATTCAAGAGACAGTCCAGATACGATCCAGATTCGGATGTCATTGTGTCACTCATTCAGATACAGTATAGATACACCCCAGACACGGCGGTCATTCTACTACTCATTCAGACGTCAGCAATTAGATACATACTAGATATGCTCCAGACACGGAAGCCATTCTATTTCTCATTCAGATTCAACTATCAACTTCAAGTGCAGATACACTCCAGACACGGAAGTCATTCTGTCACTTATCCAGATCCCAGTTACGGCACCGATACGTTCCAGACACGGAAGTCATTCTGCTACTCATACAGATCTCCATTTCAAATATAGTTCAGATACGATCCAGATTCGGGTATCATTATGTCCCCAGCAGAGTCGCCAGTTCTGTGATCGGTGGAAATAGAACTAACTGTTTTGAAATGCTGGTTTGCGTTTGCGTTTCGCAAAATGTCGCGGTAAGCAAGAGTCGCCACCGTCTTTTATTTTCTCCAACAAGGAAAGGACAAAAGCACAGCAAAATTCCTTTTCGAGATGTTTCTCGAGTTCGGGAGGTAGATTATAGAAAGGGAAGGTGTTAGCATCCTTTCTATCTGTGGTTATCCACGGGCTCTTAGGTACTTGCTCACTATGTTTTCAAAAGATTTTAGCTTTTCTTGTGTTTGTGGGTTTTGAAAAAGTTTTGTTTGAAAACTTTGATTTAACTCTTGTGTCTGTCCTCAAGAGTGTATGAAGTGTTGTTTGAAAACTTTGTTAGAAAAAGTGTAAGTGCGAAAAGTATTTTTTGTTTTGAAAGAGCAAGTACCTAAGAACCTCTACCTACTCAAAAGAAATTAAGATGTGTAAATGTCCTTTAGACAGTACTATCCCACTATTGAGAAGTAAGTAGCACCGTCGTTGGAGTTTTTCGGGTCAATTCGATTATAGGGACATGTGGTCACCAAAGCAATAGTAGGACGCCTTAGCGGTAACCCTAATGTCTTAGATCGTGTTTTATTCGAGGCAACTGTTTCGAGGCAACTTCGATCTTTAGACAGGAGGGCGACCTCTAAAACACCCTATACTCAATGACCACGTCGAGGCAACCAAGTGAGGCGTACCCTAAGAGTGGCATGTGCACGTGTGTCAGGTTTCAGTTATGTTATCTTTGTACATGTTATGGTGAGCTACGTTTTGATTTTATTTTTGAGAGAAGTCTTATCATGCATAGCCTAGTTAACATACATCTAGCAGTTAATAGTTGCGGAAAATAAACTAAGCTATTACAAGGCGTCGGGTATTTACATCGCCAAAAACAAACCCTTGAAAAATTAAATTGCGGGAAATTAAAGGAAAGCGATAAAAAGGGTCCTAATTAAAGCTATTACATCCTCGGAGCAATTACATAATATGGATAAAAAATTAATCAAGAACAATCACACGCGCGAGCAAAATTGAATCGGAGAGTTTTTTAGGGTTTTGACCCTTTTTGAGAAAGAAAGAGATATTTTTGTTATTTTTTGAATTTAAGAATTAGTTCTAAATAAAAAAAGGAATTAATTAACCAAAAGAAATATTTTTGAGATTTTATATTTTTTAAGGAAATAAAAACAAAAGGATTAAAATTGTCAAGAACCCTAATTCTATGTTGATTTTAAATTATTGCAAAATATTAAAATTAACCTAATTAAAACTAAGTTAGTTAATTATATTTATTTACAAAATAACTAATTAAGGGTAAAATTAATTTTAATAAATAATAATAAAAATATTATATTTTAGTTTTCTGAATTTATTATGAAAAAATTAATTTGGTTAATTAACTAATAATAATAATAATAATTAGTAAAACAATTAAATGAAAAATATAAAAGAAGAAAATAAAAGAAAATAACCCAGGGGGTGTTGACCCAATTAGGAGGTGTTTCTGGCAATTCTCAGGCCCAAATACTGCAAGCCCTTTTGACCTTTGTGATTATCCATGCGCTGGTTGACTAAGGACCATGATAGTCCTTCCATCTAGGCCATTGGATTTCAGTTTGATGACATCTGGCGCCTAGAAATTGGAGTTCCATGATATGCTATGCCTGCTGCGTCACACACCATCACCTAAAGAAAAATTATAACAAATATTTGGGGGACCTGGGGTTCGAACCCAGGTCCCAATGGACTTTGCATGCTTTCCCCAACCACTCAGCCAACACGTTCCAATTGTTATTACAATAAAGAGCAATAATTATATAAGAAAATAAAAAAATATGCTGAAAACAAAACAAAATGCGCGCTGATTCAAATGGTTCAATGGAGTATCAACACCTCATCATCTTCTTCGTTGTACCTGCAAAAACATAAACAGATAGCGGGGGTTTTTAACCTCCACTATTGTTTACAGTGATTTCTGGTAAACAACCGCTAGTCTTCCAAACTATCGAATAAACTTACTGACTGTTATTCAATTTCTCTGGTAACTCGCAGGATCGACTAGATTGATCCTAGGACGTGTTGGTCATTAGGGTAACTCTCATGATCGAACAGGTATTCATGGTTGGTATTTAGAATGTTG
The DNA here is from genome assembly GCA_948472305.1 of Vicia faba. Taxonomy (NCBI): domain Eukaryota; kingdom Viridiplantae; phylum Streptophyta; class Magnoliopsida; order Fabales; family Fabaceae; genus Vicia; species Vicia faba. Next base: position 86,703 of record CATIWC010000968.1, read on the forward strand.
TGTAGGTGTTTGACTTATTTCGATTTCTCTCTTAAAGATCTAAAGGTGCAATCAAAATATATGTGCGCGAAACTAAATTGCATGAATAAAGGTTAATTGTAAAGACATGTAAACTGCATAAAAGACAAGTAAATGACTTCGAAACGTAAAACAAAACAGTTAATGTAAAAGATTCGAAATGTGAAGAAAGCGTTTAATGCAAGAAAACTGTAAAATTGCTTTAAGTAAAAGAAATGTTCGAAGGGTAAAAACTTGAAGATAAAGGCATGAAATGTATAACAGTTTCTGAAATGTAAAGTATTTGAAATGGAAAGAAAGCATTTAAATGTAAGGCATTAGTGAAAAGATTTCGAATAAAAAGACTTTAAATGAGAAAACTTGTAAATGGTATTTGACATAAAGATAAAGGAAAGTACTGGAAATGATAAAGGGTTTTCATTAAATCATAAACATGTGGTGTTATCATACGTACATTTCTCTTGCATTCATTTCCCTAGCCATGTGGTAATTTGAATGTTTACTGAGTGTTTTTGTACAATAGATATGACACACGAAATCCTAATACTAAGACTTCTATTTATACTACTTCGACCATAACGGTCTTGCTATAAGATTCTGCCACGTTCAGAACATGCAGAGCAATGCCTCTCTCTTGCTTCCACGCGTCTTCGAATGCTCCAGCGCATAAATTTCAAACTTCGAACATCCCGCTTGCATTTGAATTTCAAATGTTTTGGCACTTCCTCGCTTCGAACGCACTTCTTAGACACAGCCTTGTTATCATTTCGAGACTTCTTTGGATATATTCTCATAACTGTCACTCGAAGCTCTAAGCTTTGATATGCTCATTCGAAGTATTGCTTCTACTATTTCGAAACATGACGTTTTGTTTCATTTCGATCGAAACGTCCAATTTGTTTTGCTTCTAATAATATTATCAAAATCTTCAGCCAACAAAATTCCCCTTTAAAATATGTATTTCGATCCCTTTGAGAAATACTTATTTTAAACATATACACAAGATTTTGATGCGACCTTCGAATCATCGTAACATTTATTGCATTTGACTTCAGTCACGTCAATCATAGCACTTTTTAGATTCCTTAACCGCCTTGAACCACTTCACAGTATGGTGCAGTTATAAAACAATGATTATCTTTTAATCACGCCTATTACCAATGTTAACTTTACGCCACCTCTTCATCAAACCAACCCATGATTACCACGTATCACAACCTTACTCAGTGGATGCTTAAACTTCCATATTATAAAAACATATCAACTTAGTCTTTTTTCTTTTCTTCCCACATTCTGAATCTTTTCTCCTTCTTCTCTCACCGAAAACCCTAAGCTTTCAACATTCTTCCAACAATGTCTTCTTCTACTTCATCCCGACTAAAAAAGGTCTCCAAAAAGAAAGGAAAGACCGCAGGAACTACCATGGAAAGTATGGTTGTCACTCACCAAGGTCAATTTGTTCTTGTTCCCCAGATGATCTCAAAGGAGAAAGAAATGCTTTATGCATCCCAGGTACTTATTCCTACCACCGCTGCTGGTAAGAGGTTAGCTTTAATGGGCCCTCTTACAGTTTTTGAAATTTTAAAAGACACCAGGAAAATCTTCCCAGTTTGCTATAATTTCAAACCCCTGTTTAATAAAATGGACGCCCCTAAGGCAATAGAATCTTCAGGCTCAAACACCGTGGAAAATCCAACTGTTCCTCCTAAGGACCCTTTTGTATTAGACTATGTAAAGAGTAATTTCAAACCGTTTCGATCTTGCCCTACCTCCGACACTGCTTATCAAAACTGGTTCAATAAGGTAGAAGCTAAGAAATCCCAGCAATGGGAAGAATTAGGTATCTACAACTTGATTAAGCTGTCGAAGCCAGGTTTTACTTACAGCCACCCATTGTTATTCGTGTCCCTATATTTCTGGGACAGTACTTATAATACTTTCCATCTCCCTGGTGGAATGATTACCCCTACCTTCTTTGACATAGCGGCCATCACTGGGCTATCACCAGTAGGAGAAACATATATCCCTGACAACGAAGAACATTCGAGTATAATTGACTTCGAAGTCAAACTAGCAAGTTTTTCCAAGTTTATCAGCCACTACCATGCTGAAGGAGACAGTGTGTCTGATGTCGAACACATTGCTTTCCTTACCCTATGGCTGTCAAGATATGTCTTCTGCAGTAGATCCCTACAAGTAGCCAGTAGGTTTATTCCTCTAGCTAGGGATTTGCATGAGAACCGGAGAGTGTGCTTAAGTGAACTGCTTTTAGTTGACCTTTATGAAAGCCTAAGGTCAGCTGTTTCGAGCCTAAAATATCATACCTCCAAGAATATCCTGTTAGCTGGCCCTTTTTAGTTACTTCAGCTATGGCTAAATGCCATGTTCGAACCTTCCTTGTCAACTGCCAACACCATCGATGAACGAGACCCTGAAATAACGGATAGAATAATCGAAGGCACTAGGCTGCGAAGATTAACTCCAAATGATGACAAGGATGACTTCAAAGTCCTATTCTCAAAGTACATCATGATATTCTCCAAGAGGCATAAGTTCGAAGAGACCATGGTGCCTTTTGCTTCAAGGGCTCGTGGACCTTCATGGTTCACCATGGCTCTCTCAGAAGCTGTCAAGAGCAAAGAGATTCAAGATGTATGGAGAGCCTTTTTGCTACCCCGACTAATCTCCTCAAGAATAACTCTTGCCAAGAATCAAATTTTCCTTTTCGCTTACCATCCAAATTTTGTTTCGAGACAGTTTGGCTTATGCCAACTAATTCCTGAACCCTTATTTCAAACTGAGAGTGCCATTACCTCTGGGCGAACCTTCAAGGCACGGGAAGCCAAACTACGGCAAGAACAATACCAAGGCTTTGCCCAGCTTGAGCTAATAACTATCGAACCTACCCACCTTACAGCAAAGGGGTTTCTGGAATGGTGGACAAAGTTTTATCAAACTTATATGTTCGATACTCTTACAATTCAGCAGAAACTAACTGATGCCTTCGATGTGCAGGTACCAACCAAGAAAGGTATGTTCACTCATGCCAAAGAGATTAAAGCTTTTCAAAATTATTTCGAAACTACTTATGATCCCACACACTTGGAATCCACTGTGCATCAAGCGGCTGAGACCTTGAAGGAAAAATTCAAACAAAAAGTTTCTAAGTTAAAACTTCCTTCAGGGTTGTCACCTGAGGATAGGTATAGGTTGGCATTTGAAATGCATCCACCTAAATTTCCTAGATTACCTACCTCAAAACTGGCTCTGGCTTGGTTTCCTCCATACCCTTGGTGGTTCACTTGCAAAGAAATGTTCAAACATCTTCAAAAGAAACCAAAGCCATCTGAGACTGTGACATGGGCTCGACACTGGCTCCACGATTTCCCAAGACATCTTCGCTATGACCTTTCTGCCATGTCGATTAAATCTGATCAAGGCACAGGTGCGAATGCTTGGGAAAATCCCAAACGTTTTTCATTTTCCATATCTTTAACTTTTGCCTTAATTGTTTCGATTTTCAGCCATCAGGATAAAGACAGCCGCTTCAAAGTCGAAAGAAGGGAGCGCCTCTCAAGCCTCTATCGAAACCACTGACAATGTGACTCCATCTGAAACAACAACCATTGCTGCAACAACAACAACAACAATACCAACAACAACCAGTGTTCCAACTCCACAGGTAATCACTTAGCCTTGATGTTTCGAATTCACTAATGTTTCATGACTTGCATCTAACTCTTTGTTTTAAATCTTTTCAGACCAACAAACTTCCGCCTACCACTCCAAAGAAGCGAAAATCAAACACCACTAGGGAAGACCCCAAGGCTGGCGGAAACTTACCAACTGCTTCGAAGAAGAAGCAGAAGAAGGATATTTCGAAAATTACCGTACCAACTAGTGTCTTTGGACTTGATTCCAGGGATGCTGCTCCCTCACCCAAATCCAAAATTCCACCTTCGACCTCCAACGTAATGTTGGAACGCATAGCTAGCAACCTCTCTTCCGAGAGTCCACAGGTAAATTGAACTTTAAACTTTTGGAAAATGATAATCTCTCACTACCTTGGTGCATGCTTTTAATATTCTTTCACTCCTTGCAGAATATCTTAAATCCAGCTTCTACCACTTTGAACTCACCATCAAAAGCTGCTGCTCCACTCAACTCCTCTCCTCAAGGAGACTCCAGCAACCTTGTACAGAACAAAGGTTCATCCAATATGGCGGTTCTGGCTGGAACTTCTGAGCAGCAGGATGATCAGAGTACTTCTCCTCCTCTGAAAGAGACAAATGAAACACCACTTCATGAATCTGCAGAGGCTTTGCAAAGAACTTCTCTTTAAAAGTCCCCTCTTGAAACCCTTCAAGAGGACCCAAAGGATACTCATGTTGAAGGAGAGAAAGCTGATTCTGGTCAAAGAAACGAAGAATCTGCAGAAGAAGAGTCTGAGGAGGAGGATGCGAACGATGGTTCGACTGCTGGGACAGAGTCCAATGCAAATAGCAGCGAAAAGGAAGACATCGAAGTGGTGGATTTGAATGACGATGAAGAAGATCATGAGCACGAAACGAATGAAGGGGATGGTGACACAACCAATAAACCCATGGAAGTCGAATTGGACGTGACTCCCTTACGTGTGGAACTCCCTCAACCGTCTTTGTCTCGAATGACTGACGAGGAGCTTGCACTTCTGAGACGAAATGACCCTATTGGGTACATGAAGGCGAAACTGGCTCAAAGGGACGTTCCCCTTGCTAGGGCTGGCACAAGTTCGACTAGCTATCCTCTTCCCACAGATGAAAGAATTGTACTTCTTAACAGGATCAGGAAAACAATTCTCAATGTGGATATATTCGAAGTGCTCAAACAGGATAGCACTGCTTGCTACACTATGAAGGAGTTGCTTACAAAAGTCAACCTTGATACGTGCTCCTTGCCAGTTAGTACTATCTTGTTTGATCTTCAATCTTTACTGGACAACGTAACTGGTTACCTTCTCCAAGATGAATCTGCTACCAGAAAGGTTCAAGAAGAACGCACTGCAATGGATGCTGCTTATGAACAAGCTTCGAAACTCTCTCAAGAAGCTGAGGATCAAGCTATGCATCTAAAGCAAGCAAAAACTAATTATGAGGCTCGAGCTGAGTCCATCCTTCTTTGGGAAAGGCAGATTCAGGAACTTCAACAGAAGGTTAAAGAGGCTGAAGAACAACAAATAGCCTTCGAAACCAATACTGCTGGTAACCAATTCGAAGAGCTTCTCAACCAGGGGCTTGCATAAATGGAAACTGTAGAACAACTCAAGGGAGAAGTGGCAACCTTGGAAGGAGCCAGGCGTTTCGCTCAACAGAGACTTAAATCTTTTCGAAGTACCTTCAACAGACTGAAGAATAATTCTTATTTCTAAATTTCAGTGTTCATTTGATTACAATTTGGTTTTTTTATATGTAATATTCAAACAACGCCATTTTGGCATCTCATCTTGCCATTTTGGCATTTTTATAATATTTTGGCTACGTTGTTACTATTCGAATCTCCTGCAGGCGTGGCTTATATTTCTTTAAATATTTCCCATTAACCTTTAAGATATGTTTATCATCCGTCAATTCTTCGATTTCATATGCATTGTTTGAGAATACCTTTAGTATTCGAAAAGGCCCTTCCCAATGAGGTGACCATTTACCTAATGCTTTATTTTTCTTGTCCATGGGCAATATGACTTTTCAGACTAAGTCATTAATAATGAATGCTTTTTTCTTCACCCTTTTGTTATATGTCCTGGCCACTCTTTCTTTTTGTCTCATCAAGATTTCCAATGCATGTAATCTAACTTCGTCCAACTCAACTAATTCATTCATCATCATCTCCCAATATAATGCTGCTGGGATTTTGCTTTGTCTTTGAATTCGAACTGATTGTAGATGAATTTCTACTGGCAGCACTGCATCATGACCAAATGTGAGTTGGAAAGGCGTAGTGTTAGTAGCTTCCTTAGGAGATGTTCTACAGGCCCATAGTATTTGGTCCAAAGTTTTGTGCCAGTTTCTTGGCTTTTTACCAATATGTTTCTTGATTAATCCTATTATCACTTTATTGGCTGCTTCGACTTGACCATTTGCTTGAGCATAATATGGCGTTGATGTTAGTAATCTAAACCCCATTTCTTGGGAAAATTCTTGCATCTTTCTACCAGTAAACACAGAGCCTTGGTCTGTGTTATGCTCTCTGGCAATCCGAACCTATAGATAATGTGCTTCTGTATAAACTCAATAATAGCTTCTTGATCAGCAACTATTAATGATATAGCTTCGATCCACTTGGTAAAATAATTTATTCCTACCAAGATATATTTCTGTCCTTTAGACAAAGCAGGATTTATTTCTCCTATCAAATCCAATGCCCATCCTCTAAATGGCCATGGTTTGATGATTGAATGTAATTCACTTGCATGGGCATGTTGAATCCATGCATGTTTCTGACATTCCTCACACCCTTTTGCAAAGTCTATACAATCTTTGAGCATGCTAGGCCAATACATGCCATATCGAAATAACAGCCATTTCATTTTATGACCTGCTTGATGTGCCCCACATGCCCCATTGTGGACTTCTGACAATGCTAAATACGCCTCGCTTTCTCCTAGGCACTTCAATAACACGCCCTCTTGGGTATTTTTGAACAATTCGTTCCCCATGAGGAGATATGATAACGCTCTGTATTTTGTCTTTCTATCCACATTCAGAGTTGGGTTTGCTAAATAACTCACCAGTGGGCTTCGCCAATCTGCATCTGATAAAGTGTTTATGGCCAATATTTCGAATCCCTGTTTCTCAGCATATCCCAATTTCATACTTTCTATATCTGATGGTGTGAATCTAGTAGCCATAACTCTACCCCTTAATTCAACTAAATCCTTAAAGTTCCTGGTAGAAACTTTATAACCTGAAGCCAACTGTGCTAAGTCATTTGCTTCTTGGTTCTCTATTATTGGTATGTGTTAAATATACATGTATTCAAATTTCCTAAGTATCCTGTTGACTATGACGAAGTATATCATCAAGTTTTCCTTTATGCATTTATACTCCTCTGTTATTTGTTTGACCACTAATTCTGAGTCTCCTTTAATTTCGACTCTAGTTTCCCCCAATTCCAACAAAGCTTCAAGTCCAACAATGAGCGCTTCATACTCAGCTTCATTGTTCGAGCAACGAGGGCCATCTAATTTATACTTGAATTTTGTTGGAATTCCTTCAGGAGAAACTAGAAGGACTCCAACACCACTTCCATTCCTGTGGGTTGAACCATCAAAGTACAATTTCCATGGTTGCATTTCGACGTAACTCATGACAGTCTGCTCAACCAATGAATGGTCCACAATGAAGTCAGAAATCACTTGGCCTTTCACAGCTTTTAAAGGCATGAAAGTCAAAGAATATTCTATTAAGGCTAAAGCCCATTTACCAACTCTGCTATGCATTATTGGTTTTGAAAGCATGTGTTTAATGACATCGAAATGAGATGAAACATAAACATCAACAGGCTTTATATAATACTTGAGTTTCATACAAGAGAAATACAAACAGAGACATAGCTTTTCTAAATTGCTATATCTGGTCTCTGCATCATTTAGTACTCTACTTAAATAGTATATGGCTCTTTCGATATCATTGCTATCTTCTTGTGCTAACATACTACCTATACTAACTTCAGAGGCAGATATGTACAATCTCATGGGCTTCCCCCATGAAGGTGGAGACAAGATAAGAGGCTGAGAGAGGTATCTTTTTATCCTGTCAAATGCCTCCTGATGGGCTTCGTTCCATTCGAAGGCTTGGCCTTGCTTTAGACGAAGCAACAGAGAGAAAGCTTGAGTTCTTCCACTCAGATTCGAAATGAACCTTCTGAGGAAGTTAATCTTCCCTAACAGAGATTGCAGCTCCCTTTTTGATGTAGGTGCTTTCGTCTCCATTATGGCTTTGGTTTTGTTCTGGTTGATCTCAACCCCTTTCTTGTGAACCACAAAACCAAGGAAATCTCCAGCCTGCACAAAAAATGCACATTTAAGGGGATTCATCTTTAAGCCATGTTTTCTCATTCGTTTGAATGATTGGCTCAAATGATGCAAATGTGTTTCTGCAGATATAGATTTGATGACTATATCATCAATATACACCTGCATAAAGGTTTCAATGAAATCATGAAAAATCGAATTCATTGCCCTTTGATAAGTTGCCCCAGCGTTCTTTAAACCAAAAGGCATCACCACCCATTCGTAGGTGCCTAAGGCTCTTGGGCAACGAAATGCTGTCTTGGCAACATCTTCTTCAGCAATGAAAATCTGATTATACCCAGAGTATCCGTCTAACATACTCAAGTATTCGAACCCTGCAGCAGAGTCTACTAGCATTTCTGCCACAGGCATGGAATACTCATCCTTAGGGGTTGCAGTGTTTAAATCCCTAAAATCTATGCAAATTCTTAAAGAACCATTTTTCTTAATAACAGGTACTATATTATGGTTACTGTCATCCATCAATTGCCTAAAAGCCAACTGGTTTTCTGTGGTTAAAATAGGCATTATGCTATAACCCACTGACCCTTGGTTATTTGTCATAAACTGATTCGCCCCAGACCCAGACCCTAATTGTGGTGATGAATTCGATGTGGAATTGTGTAAACCTGCCATAAAAGATGTTGGCATTCCATAAGAGTAATTTCTGGTTCTATTACTATTGAAACCGGGTAGTCTAGTTAGTGGAGTGGCGAAATGGGTTTGTGTCCCTGATGGTGGAACAAATCCCCCAGGATAACCAATGGTTCCAGTATTTCCTAAGATCGAACTATTAGTTGATATGCCACTTACTCCATTAGTGGCTATATTACTGGTAGAAGATGCAACAGACTGTGCATTCGAAGGGATCACATTAGACGTTCCCATCGAAGCGGACACATTAGTGCCTATTGTATGTGGGGCATTTTTTTCCCCTTGTTGATTGTCAGAATTAGACATCTTGTTCAAACGTTTTCTTCTGGATAAGGGTTGGTTGCTGTTGGTTATTTTACCACTTGTTAGGTTCATAAAACAGCAAACTTCTTAGGTTCCAACGTTTTTATAATGGTTATGTCTCAACAATCTTTATTTCTAATGTCCAACGATGTGTCCCAGCGGGTGTGCCAATTTGTTTACAGTGATTTCTGGTAAACAACCGCTAGTCTTCCAAACTATCGAATAAACTTACTGACTGTTATTCAATTTCTCTGGTAACTCGCAGGATCGACTAGATTGATCCTAGGACGTGTTGGTCATTAGGGTAACTCTCATGATCGAACAGGTATTCATGGTTGGTATTTAGAATGTTGTGTAGGTGTTTGACTTATTTCGATTTCTCTCTTAAAGATCTAAAGGTGCAATCAAAATATATGTGCGCGAAACTAAATTACATGAATAAAGGTTAATTGTAAAGACATGTAAACTGCATAAAAGACAAGTAAATGACTTCGAAACGTAAAACAAAACAGTTAATGTAAAAGATTCGAAATGTGAAGAAAGCGTTTAATGCAAGAAAACTGTAAAATTGCTTTAAGTAAAAGAAATGTTCGAAGGGTAAAAACTTGAAGATAAAGGCATGAAATGTATAACAGTTTCTGAAATGTAAAGTATTTGAAATGGAAAGAAAGCATTTAAATGTAAGGCATTAGTGAAAAGATTTCGAATAAAAAGACTTTAAATGAGAAAACTTGTAAATGGTATTTGACATAAAGATAAAGGAAAGTACTGGAAATGATAAAGGGTTTTCATTAAATCATAAACATGTGATGTTATCATACGTACATTGCTCTTGCATTCATTTCCCTAGCCATGTGGTAATTTGAATGTTTACTGAGTGTTTTTGTACAATAGATATGACACACGAAATCCTAATACTAAGACTTCTATTTATACTACTTCGACCATAACGGTCTTGCTATAAGATTCTGCCACGTTCAGAACATGCAGAGCAATGCCTCTCTCTTGCTTCCACGCGTCTTCGAATGCTCCAGCGCATAAATTTCAAACTTCGAACATCCCGCTTGCATTTGAATTTCAAATGTTTTGGCACTTCCTCGCTTCGAACGCACTTCTTAGACACAGCCTTGTTATCATTTCGAGACTTCTTTGGATATATTCTCATAACTGTCACTCGAAGCTCTAAGCTTTGATATGCTCATTCGAAGCATTGCTTCTACTATTTCAAAACATGACGTTTTGTTTCATTTCGATCGAAACGTCCAATTTGTCTGTACTACCCTTGAGCAATCTTGAATCATTTGAAGATGATTCTTGACAAATCTTGGAGAATATGGGAGGGAAAATTTTGGGGTACAACAGGCACAAATTTTTATCTTTTAGACTGGAGGGCAAGCATTAAGACACCCTATGCTTAATGATTGTTTACCGAAGGCAACCGAAGTGAGAGTATACCCTAAGAGTGATGTGTGCGAGTGATTTGTTTTCAGTTACTTAATCTTTGCACATTATGGTTTTCTAACCGTATTAATTTGACATGCATTCTTTCCATACAATCCTATTAGCATACATCTAAACAGTTAAATATTTGCGGAAATTAAAAATGCGAGAAATTAAACCTAGCTATTACAAAGCTTCGGGGAGGGGGATTAATTACATAGCCAAAAAACTCAGGGATTTAACAGTAAATAAAAACCCTAAATTAACTATTACAAACCTTGAACAGTTACAAAATATTGGCAAAATAAATAACAAGCGCGCGGCGAATTAAATGCGAGGCAATTAGGGTTTTGACCCTTTGACTAATCCTATTTGCGATTGATTAAAGAAAAAAAGTTTTTTTTTTGTCATTTTTGTTATTTAATAAAATAATTAAACAATTGAATTAAAAAGAAAATACTAAGTTCTAATTAAATTTAAATTAAGAAAAATAAATTAATTTATTCTAAAAACATATTTTTGTATTTTTGTTTGAAAAACAAAAGAATTAAACCAAGAACTAAAACCTAATTTTCTAATTAGTTTTAATTAAAAAAACAAGTTAAAATTTCCCTAAATTAAATTAAGCTAATTAGTTGAAAATTAAATTTGATAAAAAAAAACCTAATTCTAATTTTTGTGAACTCTTGATTTTATGATTTTCTAAAAAAGAATGATTAATGTTGTTAATTAAAATAATTAAAGGAAATATTAAAAGAATTAAAAAAAGAAGAAGAAATTAAAAAAATATAGAGATGGGCCTGTGTGTTAGCAATTCGGGGGGGTGCAAATCTGATTTCCTTGGCCCAAAACTCTAAAGCCTGTATTGACCACGCTGGATTAGGTGCAGGCATTGACTTGAGGTGTATGGTGGTCTCTTGCTATCTGGGCGCCAGATCTGATGGGATGATGGATAAAAGGATGGATGTTGAGGTTGTATGGTGGACGTCATGATAAGCAACGCACTGGATCAGCTAACTGAAAATAATACAAATAAAATGCTGGGACCTGGGGATCGAACCCAGGTCCTTATGCTCACTTCCACTAATCCTTTGCCATATGTGCTACGCGCTCCATTTGTTCATATAATAACCACAAACTAATGTAAACAAAACAAATAATATATTCACAAAATGCGCGAAAATTCAAACCAGCCAACCAATGATTGCCACGCCTCATCTTCTTCCCCAGACTGTCGTTTTAGGCAACACGACTTTTACCTACAGACGTTCTCTGTAGGTACAAACCTGTTCATCTCAAAAATGGCACACGAGCAAGATAAATGGAAAGTGATGGTACCAATCAACTCATCTCATCCTCACGAGCATCATGGTACCAGAATTAAAGCCTAATTTCGCCTGCATTGAAAACGCCTAAACAAGAACGTAAAACCCTAACAATGGCAATATCACGTACATGCATAAAAAATACAATTTAATGGAATGATTAGCTTGAAAACATGATGATAAACATGAATATAACAATCAAAAGTGCTAAAGATGCATAAATTAGTGAAATCAGAATCAAGTTTTTAAGAAAACTGTGGTGCCTGTAGGGTACGATTCTGGGCGTTTCAAGACCTGGGAGTGATTGGAATAGCTTCCTGGGATGCCTAGCAAGCGATTGGGATCACTAGAATGGCTTGAGATGGCTTGTAGAAGGAAAACCGATTCACACGTTTTCCAACTTTTTTCAGTTTGTTCCAAGCTTCTCACGATCTCTAGCCTCTTCTTTTGATTTGCAAAGCTTTATTATATAACCTAAAATGAATTAGGTTAACAAACTTGGCATGAATCTTTGCATTTATCCAAGATTTGATTTTATTTTCAATTTGTATGATATCTTTCTATTTTCATGCTTATCATGCCTTTCTTGTACCAATTGCCATTGATTCGAATTGATCATGCAAGCTCAGCATATCTTGATTGTCAATCTGTAAAAAAAACAAATCAAATCATATCTTTGATAATTTTCATCATTTATTTGATTTAATTCACTTTTTAATTAATGAAAAATCAAAATAAATTGAAAACTAAAGCAAATAATGTGTGGATAAGTATTTGAGTCGTGGACCACATTATAATTGAAGTGCAAGCATAAAAAGTTGGGCCCATTTAGCAAAAAAAATGCAAATTTGAGCACATTTGACTTTTGGCAATTTTGCAAAAATGGTCAACTTGGCCAATGCATAACTCTCTCAATTTTGACCCTAGAGAGGTGTTCTTGACTTTTTAGAAATATTATGATGTCCTATAAGCAACCCTTTTGGTCTCATCTCAATTGAGTCTTCCATGTTCATGTATGAAGCTTTGACCCAAAAGGTGTTTTTGTTGACTTTCCAAAAGGACCTATAATGTCAAAATTCATATCTTTTTGTGAGTGCATATTATGAACTTGGGAGATGAAGATGAATTGTAGGGAATTGCATACTATTGAAAATGAGATTTGGCTGGGTCATTTCTAATAAAGTATGAGAAAGTTATGCTTGGTCAAAGTTGAGTTGACTTTTCCTATAAAACCCTAATTTAGCAACTTTTGGGTTTTGATGAATTGTGAGCAATCCTTGAGGAATCATGATCAACCCTTGATCAAATGATGAATAATACTTCAAAATGAGAATGTTGACCAAAAATTTTGAAGTTTGACTGTATGTGGGCCCCAGTTGACTTTTGACTTAGTATAGTTAATTTTCAGGCATTTGAGCAATTGGCTTGGCAAACTTCTTCTGCAAGGCTTGAAACTTGACATGGATGATCTTGAGAACATATTAGGAAAATGGTGAGCATTTGAGTCCTTTGTGGTTCACACATCTTGATGAAAATAGAAATCCTAATTTGAGGTAGACTACCTTAAGAGAGAGTTTGTCTGGTCAGCTCTTGAACTTCCTTGAGCAATTTGGGGACCTCACTTGACATTTGTTGAGAAATATGGGAGGGCAAATTTTGGGGTACAACAGAGACTTAGGAAAAACTGGGGCATCCCTCTGGCTGTAATCTCAAAACAATTTAGGTAAAAGCTAGGGATAATAAAGTCAAAAAAGAGGTCTCTACAAATCCTCAATAAAAATATTACAAAAAATGACTGCCTCTTCAAATAAACTCTCAGTATCTGAACCATCACCGGAATATCAGTGTTGTAATTCCATATTCAATGGGAATCTAAACACATAATTAAATGAGTATAGGACCGAAGAACATCACGGAGAACGGATGGGTACAAATAAATTTTGAGCCTTTATCCTTTGTTTCTTAAACCGTGAACCAGACCACGTTACAACCCTTAAAAGTCCTAGCTGAAGCATGGGTTAGTTCGAAAACATACTGTTACAAAAGGTATCCTGACTCCTGTAAGGTTTACTATAAATCCTGAGTTGAATTCATATTCTTACAAAATTATGTTGTTTACTAAAAATTCATTTTCAAAACTTCAAGACAGACATAAGCTTTGCATTTTTAATCCCACTGTTTGCATATGACTAATTGTTTGGCAGCAGAGAAATTCGCATGATGAATGTTCAATAAACGGAAATCCCTTCAATAGGATAGAATCACTTCAAATGAAAAGACATTTCCAGTAACAGGCCTTTCATAATTAAGGGGCATGACATGGTGTCTAAATGATCTAGGGCAGTCAAGTCAAGATTTAAAGAATCTCTCGAAGGTGTTGAATAGCTAGGGGTAGATCTCCATGTGAATCACTTGGGGAATTGAACATGAATTCCACAAAGGGTCACGTATGATCAAGAAAACATTCTCTAGCAATACTACAATAATTACTACTATGGACAGTGACAATTCTTCGCACCCTGTGAACACGGACATAGTCGAAAAATACCACGCATGGAAAAAAAGACCTGCTAGGTTGACTGACCTAGGTAAAAATAAGGGCATCCCGGAGAACCAAAGGTTCGAGCAAAAATTAGGGATATATATATATATATATATATATATATATATATATATATATATATATATATATATATATATATATATATATATATATATATATATATATATATATATATATATATATATATATATATATATATATATATATATATATATATATATATATATATATATATATATATATATATATATATATATATATATATATATATATAAATTATACACCAGGCAAGTCAAAAACCTGAAAAGGCGGCTTGGGAAAAAAAGGGTATCCCGGTGGGCTGAAAATCTGAAAAGACAGTCCAGGAAAAAGTCAGGGATTAAAGCGTACGACTATGTCCTGTCATCTCATCACTTGTCTATCAGTGGAAGGCTTATCACTCCCATTAACATTTACCGAGGGCTCTATAAGTTGAGATAATGTTCAAGTCATCAATAAATCCCCACGTAGCAGTTTCCACGGAATTATCTCTACAGAGCTATCTGCACAAGCTCATATTCAACAGAGATACATTCCCCGCAAGTCTAATATACCTTCAAGATAGAAATTGGGGCATCTTCCAGCTGTTAACATGATCATACTCACCAGCAAATCACCCTAGCGAATAAAGTAATTTGCTATTTCTCCCGACATTATTGCCAACCTACAGAGTCCCAATCTCCATCAGAGATTACGGCATCAATACAATTTATGGAAATTCTCTTCCCTAAATGAGCTTATTCCTCCAAAACTGTAAAACCCCCTACAGATTTCTTTCCTCCAACTGCACTCATTTCCTTAGCAAAGTGTTTCTCCAGTAAGTTTAGGGTTTATTTCCCCAACGGAATTCAGCCTCCCCAGCCTGAGTCTATTCCTTTAGCTTCTGTAAATCACCGGTAAAACTCATCTCCCCAACAAAGGACAGTCCAGACTACTATCCTCAGAGAGTTGCTACTGAATCAGAAACCGGACCAAGTATCATTTAACCTCATTCTCTCCAGAAGAGTCGGCATCCATATTGGAAACCCGACCAGACAACACCTCGAAAGGTTATCCATCTCTTTTGTCCCCAGTCAGGGTATATAAGAATTAAATTCCCCAGAAAAGTGAGGAACGACCAATGTTCCTGCACTCATCTATCCCGAAGCAGAAGTCAAACATTCTCAGTGGAGTATCCTTAAAACAGAAAGAAAGAATCCTCAGCATAGACACTCTAAACAAGATTGAAGACTCATGTTCTTCATCCCCAACAACATTCAGGGATTTATTTTCCCAGACAAAGATGTTGCACGAAGTTACTAGTACACTTCAATGACATCTCACATTCATGCATCATTTACAAAGTATCATAGCATATGTATACAACACGCATACGACCCTCTTGTTTACTTTGAGAGCATCACTGCATAATGCATTACATACGTCATGACATTGCATAAATATTAACTTTGTCTTTTCAGGTAAAGTCTACAAACAGGCGAGTATCATCAGCAGTTTTTGAACATGTCAAATATTAATTCCTGAAGTAATTCGGGGTAAATTATCTGCTTGACTAGGTTGAAGATTAATTCCCGAAATAAGTCGGTGCAACTATCAAAGCCCAGGAGGTAAGAATTCCCAAAACAGACCGGGTTTACTGATGAAAGAAAATTGTAGATCATTTCCCGAAACAAGACGGGACGACCATCTGCATAACCAAATGACTTCCTTCAAATATTTACTCTAAACAACATCTCCTAAAAAAACATTTCTTCGAAGATTGAATTCCGACAAATATTTCCTCAAAGACTGAATTCCGACAAGTATTTCCTCGGAGACTGAATTTCGACAAGCATTTCCTCGAAGACTGAATTCTGACAAGCATTTCCCTGGAGATTGAATTTCGACAAGCATTTCCTCGAAGACTGAATTTCGACAAGCATTTCCTCGAAGACTGAATTCCGACAAGCATTTCCTCAGAGAATGAATTCTGACAAGCATTTCCTCAGAGATTAAATTTCGACAAGCATTTCCTCGGAGACTGAGTTCTGACAAGCATTTCCTCGGAGACTGAATTCTGATAAGCATTTCCTAGAAGACTGAATTCCGACAAGCATTTCCTCGGAGACTGAATTCCGACAAGCATTTCCTCAGAGATTGAATCTCGACAAGCCTTTCCTCGAAGACTGAATTCCGACAAGCATTTCCTCGAAGACTGAATTTCGACAACCATCTTCCTCAGAGACTAAATTCTGAAAAGCATCTTCCTCAGAGACTGAACTTTGATAAGCATTTCCTCAGAGACTGAATTCTGAAAAGCACTTACCTCAGAAATTTATTCTGAAAAGTTTTTCCCTCAGATTTAATCTGACAAGCATTTCCTTCAGAGACTGAATTCTGGAAAAGAATAGTTCCTTCGAAGACTCATTCCAATACCTTTTTTAGTTGAAGTCGGGCATAGACTCCTTCTAATATCTTCTTCCAGTTGAAGTCGGGTGTAGACATCTTCTGGCTCAGATTATATCGAGCGTAGATTTATTCTGATACTCCTTCGAAAAAGTCGAGCGTAAACTCTTTCTAACACCTTTTCTAGATGAAGTCGGGCGTAGACATCTTCTAGTACAACATTTAGACAAAATCAACTGTAGATTCCTTCTGAAGCTCCTCTGGAAAAGTTGGACGTAGACTTCCTCCAGTACTTTTTCCAAGTGAATTCAGGCATAGACATCTTCTGGTTCAGATTAAATCAAGCATAGATTTATTCTGATTATCCTTTTGGACCAAATCAGGCGTAGACTCACTCCAAATACATCTTCTAAGATAAAGTCTGGCGTAATTCTAGTCTAATTCATATCGATGGTTATTTTGAATGGCATCTGTAAGCCTATCTCCGATGACTCTCTATCACCTCTCCAAATGGCATCTTTAAGCCCATTCCTGGTATAATCGACCAACAATGTTACTTTGTGCATCGGCGAGTGCAAATTTCTAGGAACTTAAGTGTTCAATCATCTTCCACCTTCAAGTCACGAATGGTTGATATGCCAATCTAACTCTTTAGGTTTAAGAAGATTGAACAGGGGCAGCTGTTGTACCCCAAAATTTTCCCTGCCATTTTCTTCAAGACATTCTTCTAGGGTTCTCAAATGCTCAAGGATTCTCAAGAGTCGATCAGACAAACTCACCTCCTAAGCAATGGGTCTATAGCTAGGGTTTTGAGTTCCTCAAGGAAGTTTAGGTTGAAAAGGAATCAATTTGTACCCATGGTTCTCCATAGGTCTTTAATAATGCTCATGTCAAGCTTTAAGTGTTGCATCAGAAGTTTGCTCAGGTAATGGCTCAGATGATTGAAAGTCAACTGTATTGGGTAAAAAGTCAATTATGGTCAACATACAGTCAAACTTTAAGATTTTTGGTCAACATCAACATTTTGAAGTGATATTCATCATTTGATCAAGGTTTGATCATGATTCCTCAAGGAAAGCCCTCAAATCATCAAAAGTCAAAAGTTGCCAAATTAGGGTTTCCTTAGGAGAAGTCAAATGAACTTTGACCAAGCATAACTTTCACATGCTTCATCAACTTTTCCCCAACAAAAGCCCATTTTGAATGGAACTCAATTCTCTACAACTTTGTATATGTATGCTCAAGTACAAAAAGTGTTTCATTAGAGAGATATGAGCCAATGCATTATAGGTCATTTCAAAAGTCAACAAAAATATACTTTTTGTCAAGGCAACTTACATCAAGATAAATTCTCCAAATGCAAAAATGATAAAAATGGAAATTGTAGAGGACATCTTTAGATTTCCAAAAAGTTCAATATCACCTTCAAAAGATTAAAATTGAGAGAGTTATGATTAGTGCAAGTTGGGAAATTTTGAGAAAATGCATGAAATGCAAAGTGAGCAAACTTGAAATTTTAAACTAGTGGGCCTAACTTTTGATGTTCAAACATGTTCAAAATGTGTTAGAAGACTTCTAAATCCATTCATATATTTTTTATGATTTTTATTTATTTTATTTGAATTTTTATTCATTTAAATGCAAGTAAATCAAATAAAATATAAAATCATTGGGCCAAGGCGTACGGGCTTTTGATTTCAATCATACGGAGGCCCAAGAACACGTGAGAAACATTCCAAAACCGTGAAAACATGTTAGAAACAAGAACCTTCAAGTTTGGAATGATTTTTAACAATTTTGGAAAGATTTCAATGTGTTTTTTGCAATGAATTGTGACATGATGGTACAAGATTCTTGTCTTGTTCTTGTTCCATTTTATCCCTCTATAAATACATGCAATACTCAAGTACAAAAGACACACAAGCTTCTATTTCAAGAACCACTTCTAAAATCTCTCAAAATTCTCAAGAAAAGTGCAAATGCGTATCACACGATCCAGCCACTCTCAAGCCAAACGAAGTGTCCAAACCTCTTTCTGAAGTCCTCAGGAACACATACAGCCCAAGAACTAGAAGAATTGGTGAGCTCAAATGTGCTTGATGAGCTCAAATGTATTCATAATATGATTTAGGACGAGTTTGACGTATCACATGCAAGCTTTGATGCATAAATCTCTATATGCCATTTTTAAGGCATAGAAATGCATTTTCTTTAGATCTCTCTTTACAGGCACATTCAAGAGAAAAGAACCCCACCATCAGATTTGTAGTCCTTGAATTAACGGGGGAGGGTCCCATTAACTTTTCAATTTTCTTGTTTTTATTATTTTTTGCTTTTTCTTAATTAATTTAATTACCTTTTCAATTAGACTATAAAAAATCAAAAAAACTAATTTTTATTTAAAAATATTTAGACTTAGGTTTTTTTAATTATTTTGTATTTAAAAATAATTAGACATTAGGTTTCTTTATTATTATTAACTTAATTTTCTTAAAAAAGAAAAAAAAAGTAGAAATAATTAGGTTTTAATTATTTTATTATCACTTTAATTATTTTCCAAATAATAAATCATCAAAAAATATTTTCCTAACACTTAGAAATTTTCTTTAGGTTTTAAATACTTTCTTCTAATTTCTTTTCTCTTTTCTATTTAAATTCTAAAAAACAAATGTATAGGTCGCACGGTTGATTTTGTAATAGCTTAGTTTATTTTCTCGCGTTTTTTCCTATTATATAACTACTCATTGGATGTAATAGCTTAGGTTTATTTTTCCGTATTTTTACTTTCTGCACCTATATTATGCTTGTTTGTCTGTATATATTTAACTGTTAGTAATAGGCTTGTATGGCAAGATTTAAAACCAAAATGTAGAAAATCCTAATCAAGATAATATATCTGAATGGAATACACTATTCACACACACACCTCTAGGGTGACTCCACTTGTTGCCTTCGGATAAAACAGGCATGTCCCTCGAACGTGGAACACTTTAGCAAAAGACCCTCGATTAAAAAGATGGTAGTCCCTCGATGACTCTTCGATGTTGCCTCGGAAAATGATCTTAGTCCCTTACAATAAAATTACTAAAGCATTCTACAAGTTGCCTTTATGATTGTACGATGACCCGCGCATGTCCCTCAAACATCTAACGATAGGGCTTCCTACTAACTAATTGTAGGATATCACTATCTAAAGGAAGAGGAAAAGAACAAAAGACTTTTTAGTAGGTAGGTAGCGTTTAATCGCTTGCTCACAAAAACATCTCTTTTTACACAAAACCTTCTTTTCTGAAATATTTTCAAAACAAATACTTTGTATGCATTCTCAACGATACGGGAATCATTACAAAGTTTGCCGAACTTAGGCAGTTTTCAAAATATTTTCAAACTTACACATTCACAAAGTATTTTCAAAAGTGAGCTAGCGATTAAGAGCCCGTAGATAACTATGGATGAAAAAGGATGCTAACACCTTCCCTTTTCATAACCTACCCCCCTTACTAAGAAAATTTCTCAAAGGTCTTTCCTGTTCTTTTCACCCTTTCCTTTATTAGATAAAAGAAAATTCGGTGGCGACTCTTGCTATCCGCAACACTTGCAATAAAATGCAAAACCAAAAGTCAATTCTCCCATAGTATAATATTGTCGATGTTTTTCTATCTAACCGTTGTTTGATGTTGCGATGGGAAGCAGAGTAATGACTGGAAGAGGAAATGGTGCACTTGCTAATGTGTTGCAGGCTTTAGCTCAGGAAATGTAGAATCAGCCTAATGCTGCAGGGAACGATGGAACTCGTGACTTGGAAACTTTCTAGAGGAACTATCCACCTACGTTCAAGGGAAATCATGATCCTGAAGGAGCGCAAGAGTGGATAAAGGATATTAAGAGGATCTTTCGAGTTATGGAATGTTCTTATGCACATAAAGTGCGTTTTGGTATGCATATGCTGGCACGAGAGGCTAATGACTGGTTGATTGCTACTCTCCAGAGACTGGAAGGCACTGAAGAGGCTATTACTTTGGATGTGTTTCGTAGATAATTCATGTCGAAGTATTACCCAAAGTATGTCCATAGGAAGAAGGAAATTGAATATCTAAAATTGAAGCAAGGAGATTTTCCGGTAACTGAGTATGCTACCAAATTTGTGGAGTTGGCGAAATTTTATCCTTATTACACTGAGGAGATAGCTTAATTCTCTAAGCGCGTGAAGTTTGAGAATGGCTTGCATTCTGAGATCAAGAAGGCCATTGGATATCATAGGATCCGTAAGTTCCCTGAGTTGGTGAATAACTGAAGAATTTATGAAGAGGACAGTAAGGCTCACTACAAAATTGTCAATGAAAAGAGGGGCAAGTAGCAACAGTATCATGGGAAGCCTTACAATGCTCCGACTGACAAGGGTAAGCATAGGATGGCTAATGGTAAGAGGACTAGTGGGGGAGGTTCCCCTACTGGTATTATATGTCACAAATGTGGAAGACCTGGTCATCGAAGTAATGCATGTACCGGGGAAGTGAAGGGGTGTTTTCGTTTTTGTAAGACTGGACATGAGGTGGCAGAGTGTCAACACAAAGCGGAAAAATGTTTCAACTGCTGCGAGGAAGGACATATTATCACTCAATGACAGAAACCGAAGAAAGCTCATACTGGTGGAAGGGTGTTTAATTTAGCAGGGGCTCATACGTCTAGTGGAGACCGCTTGATTAGAGGTATATGTCTCATTAATAGTATTCCTTTAATTACTATTATTGATACCGGTGCTACACATTATTTTATTGCTACTGATTATGCTAAAAATTTGGATCTTGCCTTGTCTTCTATGAATGGAGAAATGGTTATCGATACTCCATCCAAGGGGTCGGTGACTACTTCTCTAGTATGCTTGAAGTGTCCTTTATCCATCAATGATAGAGACTTCTGTGTTGATCTAGTTTGTTTAACATTGAGTGATCTGGATGTAATTTTGGGTATGAACTGGTTAGAATATAAATATGTTCATATTAACTGTTATAATAAGTCGGTACGGTTTTCTACTCCTGAAGAGGAAGAGGGAGATGGTTTCTTAATTTCTAGACAGTTGAAGGAGTTATTGCGAGACGAAGCTCAATTGTTTTCATTGATGACGTCTTTATCTATTGAGAATTAGGCTATAATTGATGAGTTGCAGGTTGTTTGTGACTTTCTCGAAGTTTTTCCTGACGATATTTCAGACGTGCCACCCAAAAGAGAAGTGGAATTTTCAATTGATCTTCTAGCTGGTACCAAGCCTATTTCCATGACACCATACAGGATGTCAGCATCTGAATTGTCAGAATTGAAGAAGCAATTAGAAGAATTACTTCAAACGAAGTTTGTGAGACCAAGTGTGTCGCCTTGGCGAGCTCCAGTATTGCTTGTGAAGAAGAAAGATGGTAGTATGAGATTGTGTGTCGATTATCGGCAGTTGAATAAAGTGACAATCAAACACAGGTACCTACTTTCGAGAATAGACGACTTGATGGACCAATTAGTGGGTACACGTGTATTTAACAAGATTGATTTGAGATCGGGTTATCACCAAATCCGAGTGAAGGATGGAGACATTCAGAAGACGGATTTCAGAACTTGGTATGGATATTACGAGTATTCATTGATTCCTTTCGGTGTTACTAATGCGCGGGGAGTGTTTATGGAATATATGAACTGCATCTTTAACACTTATTTGGATCGGTTTGTTGTATTATTCATCGATGATATTTTGATTTATTCTAAATCCGAAGAGGAACATATTGAACATTTGCTTTTGTATTGCAAGTGTTAAACGAGAAGAGGTTATATGAAAAGTTGTCAAAATGTGAGTTCTGGTTGACAGAAGTCAGTTTTCTTGGTCATGTTATTTTAGGTGAGGGTATTGTTGTAGATCCGTCTAAAGTTGATGCAGTGTTGCAATGGGAAACCCCAAAATCAGTTATGAAGATTAGAAGCTTTTTGGGTTTGGCTGCCTATTATATGAGGTTTATTGAAGGTTTTTCTATATTGGCACTTTCATTAACTCGGCTAACTTGTAAAGGTAGAGCATTTGTGTGGGATATTCAATTTGAAGAGAGTTTTATTGAGTTAAAGAAGAGATTGATAATGGATCCAATCTTGATATTACCTAATCCTGAGGAATCATTCATGGTATACTGTGATGCTTTAAAATTGGGTTTAGGTAGTGTGCTCATGCAGAATGATAAAGTAGTCACTTATGCGTTGAGACAATTGAGGATTCATGAAAGAAACTATCCTAATCATGATCTAGAATTAGTCGTAGTAGTGTTTGTTCTGAAGATTTAGAGACATTATCTTTATGGTTCTAGGTTTGAAGTATTTAGTGATCATAAAAGCTTGCGGTATCTATTTGATTAGAAGGAATTAAACATTAGATAGAGGAGATGGTTGGAATTATTGAAGGACTATGACTTTGGCTTGAATTATCATCCAGGTAAAGCTAATGTTGTAGTTGACGCTTTGAATCGAAAGACTTTGCACATGCCTGATATGATGATTAGAGAACTAGAGTTGATTGAACAATTCAGAGATCTGAGTTTGGTCTGTGAAATGACATCGCAGAGTGTGATGTTACGGATGTTGAAAATTAAAAATGACTTCTTAGATGATGTTAAAGAAGCTCAAAAGTTAGATGTGAAGTTGGTAGATTTAATGGTCGAAAGTAACAAATCTGGAAATAGTGACTTTAAAGTAGATGCCCATGGTGTGTTGAGATTCTGAAACAAAATTTGTATTCTTGACAATTCTGAAATGAGAAAGATGATTCTGGAAGAGAGACATAGAAGCAGTTTGAGTATTCATCTGGGAGATACCAAGATGTATCATGACTTAAAGAAATTATTTTGGTGGTCCGGGTTGAAGCGAGACGTGGCACAGTTTGTGTATGCATGTTTGACTTGTCAGAAGTCGAAAGTTAAACATCAGAAACCTATAGGGTTGTTGGAACCTTTAGATGTTCCAGAGTGGAAATGGGATAATATATCTATTGACTTTGTGACGGGGATTCCAAGTACTTTGAGAGGACACGATGCTATTTGGGTGATTATCTATAGATTAACGAAATCAGCTCACTTCATTTCGATCAGTATTAATTTTCCTGTATCGAAGTTGGCAGAGATTTATATTTGGGTAATCATGAAGTTGCACGGTGTTCCATCCAGTGTGGTGTCAGATAGAGATCCGAAATTTACTTTTAATTTTGGGAAGGGTTTGCAGGATGCATTGGTTTCGAAGTTGAGATTGAGTTCTACATATCATCCACAAACAGATGGTCATACGGAGAGGACTTATTCAGCCACTAGAAGATTTGTTGAGAGCTTGTGTTCTCTAACAAGGAGGAACATGGGATAGTTTCCTTCCATTGATTGAGTTCACTTATAACAATAGTTTCCATTCTAGTATTGGTATGGCGCCTTTCGAAGCGTTATATGGTCGGAGGTGCAGGACACCGTTATGTAGGTATGAATCTGGTGAAAATGTTGTACTTGGAACAGAATTGTTTGAGAAACTACGGAGAAAGTGAAGAAGATCCAAGAGAATATGAGGGCTTCACAGAGTAGGAAAAAAAGTTATCATGATAAGAGGAGAAAAGACCTTGAGTTTCAAGAAGGAGATCATGTGTTCTTGAGAGTATCATCGGTGACCGGTGTGGGATGTGCTTTGAAGTCAAGGAAGTTGACTCCTCGGTTTATTGGTCCATATCAAATTTCAGAAAAGGTAGGTATTGTTGCATATAGAGTGGCCTTGCCACCCAATCTGTTTAATTTACATGATGTATTCCATGTGTCGCAACACTGAAGGTATATTTCTGATTCATCGCATGTAATTCTAATGGAAGTGCGGGATGATCTTACTGTTGAAATCGTACTTGTGAGGATCGAGAATCGAGAGGTAAAGAAGCTGAGAGGAAAAGAGATCTCTCTTGTGAAAGTGGTTTAGGGAAGAGCTGCCGGAGAGAATGCGACGTTGGAATTAGAGATCAAGATGCGGGAGGCTTATCCACAGTTATTTTCCTTAGGTAATTTTAGAGGACAAAAATATTCTAAGTGGGAGAGAGTTATAACACCCCGATTTTGATTATAATTATTTTTAATTAAATAATAAGATGATGCAATGAAATTATGTGAGTTGATGGATGTAACCCATTATGGGTGTAACCCTAGTAACCTTAGGAATAGCATAAACGTCTTCAGTAACGATAGTTGTCCGAGGAATAACCTCAATGGTCTGGCAGGGAGTTTTGGTGAATTCGCAGTCCATCTCAACATACTTGAAGGAGTTCAAGTGACTCACCATGTTCTCTTTTCACCACATACTGTAAAAATCTTTCCTTTCACGGGATATTTTAACTTTTGATGTAAAGTGGAAGTAACGGCGCCTGCCCCATTAATCCAAGGGCGTCCAAGTAAACAAGAAGCGGGGGAATTTCCATCATATAGAAGGTAGAGTCTAAGACCTGATAAATACTTGATCGGAATATCCACATATCTATGCACCGTCCTCTTTGAATCATCAAAGGATCTGACCATAATGTCACTGGGTTTCAGCATAACCAGTTCACAATCGAGCCTGTCTAGAGCACCCTTCGGCAAAACATTCAATGAAGAACCTATGCCAACCAACACATGAGCTAAGGTAGTGCCCCTGCATTCAATAGTGACATACAGAGCCTTGTTATGGTTTCTTCCTTTAGGAGTCAATTCAACATCAGAAAAGCCTAACCCAATATCAGTCGTCAGGCTAGCAACATAATTTTTAAATTGATCAGCAAAGATTTC
Organism: Vicia faba; assembly: GCA_948472305.1. Lineage (NCBI taxonomy): Eukaryota > Viridiplantae > Streptophyta > Magnoliopsida > Fabales > Fabaceae > Vicia > Vicia faba. Next base: position 112,287 of record CATIWC010000968.1, read on the forward strand.
TTGTGGTACATGAGCGGATTTCAAGAACTTCACCAAATCCCGAGCATGGGCTTCAGAGCACAACAACAGGGATAACATGGATATCTTGGAGGGGGTCGGCCCCAACTGTTCAACAATATTGTAGTTACTTTTACAAATGATTTTTAGTACTTTCTCCATCTCTTACTTGGAGGTATCTTCAGCGGTAATTTCTTTAAGTGCCCCAGCCTGGGCAGACTCAATGATCTGTTCTTTTCCCCGAGTCTCATTAGTTGACTCAGTAGTAACACAAACTGGTGTAGCAATAGTCTTCGGAGAGATCTCTAGAGAGAATATCCTTCCACTTCTAGTAACTTTACTGGTCCCAGCAATATTGTCAATGCTGGGATCAGTAACTTCAGCAGCTTCACTTTTGATAACCAATGGTTCTTTCTTGACACCATGGTAGTAAATATCAGCTCCATAATTCCAGGGGATAGCCTTGTCAGAGGAATATGGAATGGGCCCGGGCTTAGTAATAATCAAAGGAGAAACTTTGGGTTCGGCAATAATCTTCACATGCCCCTTGGAAGTGATCCTTACAGGTTTTCTAGAAATTACAGACACGTCTTCAAGCTCCAAATCTTGAAATAAATTCCCCACAGAAGGAATCTTCTCAACTAGAATTATATGGTTATCCATTAGACGCTGAATACCTTCTCTCAACAGTTTGCAGCCATTGGGTTAGGCTACACAGTAGTAGCATCTTTAAATGCAACTCAGAAATAAACTGGCTTACAACAGATTCTTCTTAATAGTTATCAGTGGAGTAATCAAGTCACTTACTGCGGAAACATAAGAAACATCTTTGATAGAATTAATGCCCTTGTCGTGATTAGGCATGGGTGCAGTAATCATGTCGAGAGTCTCAGGAGGATCAAACTCAATTTACTTAGCGTCAATCATGTCTTGAACCTTGTTTTTAAAAGCCCAACAGTTATTTGTGTCATGTTCAATACTATTGGAATGATAGACACATCTTACATTAGGATTGTACCGAGGAGAGCAAGTGTTGGTATTCTGAGGAGGATCTCTCAATGTAATCAGCTCTGCTTTCAACAAATGTTGCAATGCATGAGACAATGGCATGTTGATCTTGGTAAACTATCTCCTGGGTGCATCAGACCTACGTTGATTGCCTTGTTGATGTTGTCGAACGGGTGCAGGATTAGAAATTAGCACTGCCCCTGCAGATTGGTTGCGGTCACTTCTACCACGACCCTTCTGGCCATACACAATATTATGTTATTTTTTCACATTGAATGTCTTATTTACAGTACTCAAAGACGCAGCCACCTGAATTTTTCCACTTTTGATTCCACCTTCTACATGTTCCCCTGTTAATATCAACTCGGTGAATTCGACTGAAGAGCTTCTGATCAGATGATTAAAGAAAGGACCTGTCAAAGTTCCCATAAACATGTTAACCAACTCCTTATCAGACAAAGGAGGTTGAACTCTTCCTTCTAAATGTCTCCATTTTTGGGCATACTCTTTAAAGCATTCATTTGAGCCCGTAGTCATACTCTGTAATTGCACACGGGTTGGTGCAAGATCAGTATTGTATTGGTATTGTTTGTACAAAGCAGCAGCCAAATCTTCCAAAGTACGGATATTGGTTCCTTCTAGTTGATAGAACCATTCCAATTGTGTCCAAGATAGGCTCTCTTGAAAGAAATGCACCCATAACTTCTTGTCGGCAGTGTGCGGTTGAATCTTCCGGACATAAGACCTCAAATGAAGCTTAGGGCAAGAAACACCATCATACTTTGCAAAAGTAGGGACCTTGAATTTGTGAGGAATGACAACTCGTGAGACTAAACCCAGCTCTTCAAAATACAACCCAAGAACTATCTAGATATCCATAGCGTTTAAACGATCTTCCAGATGTTTGTATTTTTCATTAGTAGGAGGATAATGGTCATCTGAAAAGTCTTCCTCATCTTTATCAAAATATTGGACAAAACCAAGGTGGCTTCCTTTCTCAGCCTTCACACTCTTACTATCTTCACCCTAGTTGTCATCTTCATTTGATGGAATATCACAGTCTTGAGCTTATTTGGCAGGACCTCTGAACCTTCTTCCCATGTTGAGAATGTCGATTGGTTTCCTTGTCTATTTCTTCCTCTATTTGGTGATGAGGGTCTTCAGCTCTTCCTGCCCCTTGGCTAAGTTCAGCAACATTTGTTGGAATTTAGCGTTCTGAGCCTTAAGATCTTTGACAATTTGTTTGCGAGCCATCTTTTTACTGAAATAAACAGCAAGAAGATGAGAAAACATATCTAGAAAGTACCTGTTTTATAATGAGATGTATGGCATGTGGATGTATATGCAATGTTTTCAAGGATCTTGCGGGGTAAAAAAAGAATGAATTCTGGTTGCAGCTTTGACTTGTGGAACTTTGAGTCTTCATTTTTGGATGTGCTTCTATTAGAATCAAGCTCACCATATCGAGTGGGTCCTAGCCTCTAACTCAAAAGAACGTACTTCGGTCTTTGACAGCATCTGGTTAGAGGAAAATAAATCCTCTTGCCCCCTTGCTAGCAGTCCGGCTTGAAATCCTGCAACAAAGATCCCTAAGATCCTTGAAATGGTTAGTAAATGTCATTTCAGGTGTTATGATGTCATGATGTTATGTTTATGTTTAAACAGATAGCAAGCATAAACAAATCACACGACAGCCTTAGGTTTAAAGGCCTGCATGGGGTCCATAGGTAAGTACCCTTTTCTATTGAAGTTAAGTTGGCTCAACCTGTCCTAGAATAGTAACTGGGTTCTAGGAATCTCATATCACGAATCTTTCTCGAAGGTTTTATTTTAGTACAACAATTGATTTTCCACCAAAACATATCGCGGGTCAAATCTCAATGAGTGTAGCATCGAGTATCAACCAACCTTAGACTGCACCAAAGCCGGCTATCTCACTACCTTCTAATGGCCAAAATGGGTCAATTAAGGTTCTAAAAGTCAGTTAGTGCTTATGACACCATGCGACATCCTAATCCTATCCTCGACTGACTCAAGCAACATAGGTATAAACCAAAGTGTCACACTAACGTAGCCATCACTTCAACCATATTGGTCTATGTCGTACAGTTTCCATGATATATTACTACTTACCTAAGGTATCCCTAGATCCGGGTGTAGGACCTTTGCAAGAAATTAAATCCTCAATTTTAAAGCAAACAAAGAAGACAAATAAAATCAAGTAAAAGTGATCTAAGACTCTAAGGTAACCCCTCTTTTTAAGCATCCCCAACAGAGTCGCCAGTTTTGTAATACGGTGGAAGAACTAACTTGTTTTGCATTCTATCGCAAATGTTGCGGATGGCAAGAGTCGCCACTGAATTTTCTTTTATCTAATAAGGGAAGGGTGAAAAGAACAGGAAAGACCTTGAATATTTTGAGTTTGGGGGGTAAGTTATGAAAAGGGAAGGTGTTAGCACCCTTTTCATTCGTAGTTATCTACGGGATCTTAATCGCTAGCTCACTTTTGAAAATTGATTTTTTGTGTAAGTGTTTTGAAAGTATTTTTGAAGAGCCAATGTAAGGCGAACTTTGTAATGATTCTTGTATCAGTCCTCAAGAATGCGTACAAAGTGTTTTAAAAATATTCGTTGTTTTGAAAGTGATTTGTGAAAAGTATTTCTGAGAAACATTTGTGAGCAAGTAATTAAAAGTATCCTACCCACTCAAGGTCGTTCTTGTTATTTCCTCCTCCTTTAGAGATAGTGTTATCCACACCATTAGTTAATAGGTAGGCCTATGTAATATGGTGGCAGAACTAACTTTACTGGTTTTATGTTTTATCTCAAATGTTACGGTTAGTAAGAGTCGCCACCGACTTTTCTTTTATCCAACAAAGGAAAGGGTGAAAAGAACAGGAAATACCTTTTAAAGATTTTGAGTTCGGGGGGTAGGTTATGGAAAGGGAAGGTTTTATCACCCTTTCCATCCGTAGTTATCTACGGGCTCTTAGTTGCTAGCTAATTTTGAATATGCTTTTTAGTGTAAGTGTATTTGAAAATATTTTTGAAAAGACGCTTTTGTGCGGCGAACTTTGTAATGATTCTCGTATCGTTTAGAATGAATACAAAGTATTCTTGTCTTAGAAAAATAATTAGAAAAGGGAGTGTATGTGTGAGAAATTTGTTTTGTGAGTAAGCAACTACAAGTTGTCTACCTACTCGAATGGTCTTTGTTCTTTTCCTCTTTTCCTTTTGGATAGTGCTATCCTACCATTAGTTAATAGGTAGCTCTATCATTGGATGTTTTAAGGGACAGGTGAGGGTCATCGTACAATCACGAAGGTAACTCGTAATATATTTTAGCAACTACCCTAAGGTACTAAGATCATTTATCGAGGCATCATCGGAGGGTCATCAAGGGACTATGATCTTGTAACCATAGGGTCATTGCAAACATTTCTCACGTTTGAGAGACGTGACTGTTTATTTTCAGAAGGAACAAGTGGAGGTACATTAGAGGTGCACATGTGTGAAGTGTGTTGTGTTTCATCTATTTATCATGTATATTTAGGTTTTCTACCGTTAGCTTTTAAATCTTGTCATGTAAACCTATTAGCATACATCTAATAGTTAAATATATACAGAAAAACAAAGATGCGAGAATTAAACTACGCTATTACATCGCTTCGGGATGGGGGAGTGCAAACCAAAATGAGGGAAAAATGTAAAGGTCTTATTTAACTATTACAAACTATGGACAATTACATAAGTTATGAAAAATAATAATGCGAAGATGTAAATAATGCGCAGAGAATGGAAAAGAGATAATATCTAAAACCCTAAAAATTCTAAGTGTAAAAAAAGATATTTTTGTTGTTTTTAATTTTAATTAAAAAAAGACTTTGAACCTAATTCTAACCAATTTGAATTAACAAAATAATCTCAAAATAATTTTAATTAATTAATTTTTTATTTGTAAAAAAATTTAATTTAATTAAATCCTTTATCTAATTTTTATTTGATTTTATGATTTTTTTATTAAATATTATTTATTAAAAGAAAAGAAAAAATGAAGTGATAATAAAAAAAACATTCAAATGGGCTAGGCTGTAAGACAAATATGGAGGGTGCAATCCTGAGTCTGCTAGGCCCAAACACAACTGAGCCCGGGAGCTTTGTTCTAGATCTAGTGGGGAGCGCGCCTTGGAGTGCGCCATGGTCACCATCGTTTTGGAGCATTGGATTTGTGATCTGATGATCTGATGGTGCTGATTAAGGGTACACATCATGTGCGTGTTTGCTTTGTTACCACCGAATCTGCAAGGATAACACAGAAAAAATAAAAATGCCTTGCTCCTGGCTCGAACCCAGGACAAGGAGCATGAAGGCCTTAAGTGCGCATGTGTTGCCACTAGGGTGGCGTGATTCATTTGTTATCTAAACACAAACGATTAAATATAATATCAAATCAATTGTATTTTTGATTTCAAAAACGTGCGGCCAGCTGGATTCAAATGGACCACTTAAGTGATGAGAACCAGGCCACCGGAGTCAGCACACTGTAGTTAACTTTTTGGTTATCTTCTTTGGTTGGCTTAAAAACCAAAACCTGCAAAACAACAAGGATTGGAAGCTCAGATCAACCCTACCCCCCTTAAAAAGTCCCCCTGAATCCGAATCTGGAATTAGTTTGAGCTATGAACTCCTGAATCATGAAATCCAATGCTAGCTACGTTCCATGCCTTAACTATGGCATCACATTATTCATTCCTCCATGCTTACATGTAAGATGTTAGATTCACTCAAAACATCAATAGTAATAAGAATGCATGCATAAAATTTATTTAAATTATATGGTAAGAGATTTTGATATTCAAAATTTTACCAAAATCGTGGGGTGGTTATGAGGGTGATCTGGGATGCTTAGGGGTTGAGTCTGGACTCTGGAAGACTCCTGGGGATCTTAGGAATGTATTATTGGCCTTGGTTTGGATTGATAGGGGCTGGAATGGAGGTTACGGATTTGACCACCTTTTGGAATTTTTGAGAATTTTTGGGAGAGCTTGTATGCAATAGTTTTCATGGTTCATTGCTTTTGGCTTGCTTGAGTATTTATAGAGAGAGTGAGTGGGCTAGCAAAGATGGAAATGAATCAAGCAATAAACTATTGTTTTAAAACAATAATAAAAATTTGAAAAATTTCCAAACTTAAGATGTTCTTGCCCTTTTGAATCAGCATGAACCTAGACATATTTCTCATGGGTTATATGAATATTTTGGCTTCAATCTTGACCCATAAATCCAAACATGTGCCTAAGCCCATTAGCCTCACTTTTGTTTTGATTTAATTTGTCTTAAATGAATAAAAATTTAAATAAAATAAATAAAAATCATGAAAAATAAGGGAATGGTTTTAGGGGTCCTCTAACATATCATAAACACGTTTGAGTCTCAAAAATTAGGCCCATTGGTTCAAAGATTCAAAATTGCCCAATTTGAACTTCATGAATTTCTTCAAAATATCCCAACTTGTGCAACTCATAACTTGTTCAATTTTCATCTTTTGAAGATGATATTGGACTTTTTAGAAAGCACGAGATGTCCTATATAATCTCTATGTTGATCATTTTTTTCTTTTGAAGACATTATCTTGATGTAAGTTGCCTTGACAAAAAGTGTCTTTTGTTGACTTTTGAAAATGACATATAATGTTTTAGCTCATATCTTTCAAATGAAGCATTTTTTGGACTTGAGCCTAAAAAATGTTGTAGGGAATTGAATTTTATTCAAAATGAGATTTGGTTGGGGAAAATTTGATGCAGTATTGAAAGTTATGCCTGGTCAAAGTTCAGTTGAGTTCTCCTAAGGAAGCCCTAATTTGACAATTCTTGACTTTTGATGATTTGAGAGCTTTCCTTGGGGAATCATGATCAAACCTTGATCAAATGATGAATATCACTTTAAAATGTTGATGACGACCAAAAATCTTAAAGTTTGATTGTATGTTGACCATAGTTGACTTTTTGACCAATACAATTGATTTTCAATCATCTGAGCCATTGATTGAGTAAACTTTTGATGTAGGGCTTGAAACTTGACATGGACCTTGTTGAGGACCTATGAATAACCATGGAAGCCACTTGAACCTTTGAAAACCAAACTTCCTTGAGAAACTCAAAACCCTAATTGTAGACCTTTGGGCTTAGGAGGTGAGTTGACTGGCCAACCCTTGAGTGTCTTAAATATCTGAGAAGCCTTGAAAGAATGTCTTAAAAAAATGGAGGACAAATTTTAGGGTACAACACCCTATCTATTGGAAGTGCGGAAAATAAAAACCTACAACTATTACATACTAGGAGCAGTTACATAATAGAAAAATGCGGAAAAAAATAAAGCTATGATATTATAGTTGAACGCGTCCTATACACTTTATCTAGGAAAACAAAAATAAGATGAAAATAGCAAAGAAAATGTTTTGGTGATTTTTTATGAAAAAAATGATTCATGATAATTAATTAAATAAACCTAAAAAACCTAATCAATTTTAATTAATAAAAAAAGGTTAATTTTGAAAAAAAGTTAATTAAAAAACCTAAAACCTAATTAATTTTAATTAAAAAAAGGTTAATTTTGAAGAAAAAAATAATTAAAAAACCTAAAACCTAATTAATTTTAATTAACAAAAAAAGGGTTAATTTTGAAGAAAAAAGTTAATTAAAAAACCTAAAACCCAATTAATTTTAATTAATAAAAAAGGTTAATTTTGAAAAAAAAGTTAATTAAAAAACATAAAACCTAATTAATTTTAATTAATAAAAAAAGTTAATTTTGAAAAAAAAGTTAATTAAAAAACCTAAAACCTAATTAATTTTAATTAATAAAAGAAAGGTTAATTTTGAAAAAAAGTTAATTAAAAAACCTAAAACCTAATTAATTTTAATTAATAAAAAAAGGTTAATTTTGAAAAAAAGTTAATTAAAAAACCTAAAACCTAATTAATTTTAATTTTAAAAAGGGTTAATTTTGAAGAAAAATTAATTAAAAACCTAAAACTTAATTAATTAGGGTTTTAAAAGAGGTTTATGTTTAACGATTAATAAAAAAGAATTAAGTTTGCCAAAAAAATAGATAGGGGAAGAAGAATCAATGAAAAATAGGGTTAGAAAACAAAAATAGTGCAAATGTCAAGGATGGGTGTTGAACCCACGCCCTTTGCCTTCACAATAACATGGCTTGTCAAAAAATAGATAGGGGAAGAAGAATCAATGAAAAATAGGGTTAGAAAATAAAAATAGTGCAAATGCTAGGGGTGGGTGGTATCCTACCCATTTGCCTTCACAACAGCATGGCTTGCCAAAAAATAGATAGGGGAAAAAGAATCAATGGAAAATAGGGTTAGAAAACAAAAATAGTGCAAATGCTAGGGGTGGGTGGTATCTTACCCCCCTAATTTGGGCCTTGAGAATTCAATGTTGCCCTTGGTTTTGGCTTATACTCCTTGTACAAAAAGATACGACGCAAATAACATGAGACAGTTCAAACATGGTGTCTCATGATTTAGTCGTTATGGGGGCCATGCGATGGGTCTATCCTGCAAAGTTATACCTTAGAAGCATGTTAGTAATGTTAGTATGCATCAAAATAACAGGAAAACAAAAATATGAATTACAAAAAAAAAGGAAACCAAAGATGAATGTATGTGATTTTCAGGCCCTTTGGATCATCATTGTTGATCTATTCTTACCCTATAATGCATCAGGGATTGATTTGTTTAATTGGCTTTCTTGGAGAGAGGCTGAAAATAGGGTTTGTAGTTTGCCCTTGTTTTGATAAAATTTTAAGTTTTGGTATATGATCTTCTTGCAATATTTTCGTGTGTTTGTTGTTGTATGAATATGGGATATATATAGTGGAAAATTATGTCATAAGAAGTGGGCTTAGACCTTGAATTTTTTTTATTAATAACCAAGTATTAAAAAAATATTTCGCAAATAACCGGGTTTCGGAAAAAATTACGCAAATAACCATGTTTGAGATGGCTCCATAAAGGAGGAGCCATCTCATTTGGCGCATCCTCCTATTTTTATAAGGGAGGCGCCATCTCATTTGGCGCCTAAGGGCAAATGGCAAGCCCTAAGCCAAATGAGATGGCGCCTATGTGGAAAAGTAGGTCAAAAAAAAAATTTTTTTTTTCCTTTCCTGCGCGTTGCGTATTAGACAGAGATAACCAAAATTGATTTTTTATTTGAAAAAAAATAATTACATTCAACTGTTTTACATTTAAATAACAGTAAAAAAATAGATACAAAAAATACTGAAAAAAAAAAAGATACATCAATGATCCCCAGGAACCCGGTAATGACCCCCAGTTCCGCATCCCCGTCCTCGCCTTTCTCTTGCTGGGTGCCGTCTCGTTTCCTGTTGCGGCAAGGTCGATGGCCCAGCGAAGTCAATGCGATCCGAATCCATAAAATCAGTAAGATCTCCGTATCTCGAAGATCCGCTCTGGTACAGTCGGTTACCCATGCCCTCGAAGTTTGGTCGTGTTGGCGGTGGGTGGGGTTCCATGGTTGGTCGGTAGCATTGGTCGTCTGAGTATGGGGGGTAGAAAGGAAATGGATCTTGGGGTGTTTGGTACTGTGGATGTTGGGTTGTTTGGTGATATGGTGGTTGATGGTAGGTTTGGTCGGGTTGGTCGTAATCTTCTGACATTCCCATATCAGGGCTAAGGCTGGATGTTGAGGGCCCCATATTGGGATATGTGGAAGACTGAAATTGGGTATGGGGTATGTGGGTTTGCTGGTATTGGGGTTGGTATTGTGGTTGGGTTTGAGGCATATCTGGGTATTGGTAGTTTGGCGGTGACTGTGGTTGGTAGTACGGCATTTGGTTGTAGTTGTGTTGTGGTGGGGAATGTGGTTGTGTGTTTGTTGGTCTGTTTCTTCTTGGGGGTGGGTTTGAGGTTGAAGGATTTTGGGTTTGTTGGTGGGGAATCGAGGGTTGTGCCCATTGTGTGCGTGGGTCAACCAAGTACCTCGGATGAGACACGTGCATATCTGGGTTACTAACCGACCTGTACCACGACATATATTGATCGGTGTGTCGCATGTTACCTTGAGTAAGGAAAACAGGGGATTGCAAGATGTAGCGGTGACGCCTTTGCCACATTTTACACCATTCTGGAGCAAAGTCTTTCCAGTTGGTTAGATTCCACTGGGCGTCGACCCTTTTTAGATGCCAGGGGGACAAATCTGTTGGGTCACTTGGTATCTCTTGGATCATTCTGAACTGCATCTTCACGCGGTCGCTGTGGTGCATCTCCACAATGTTGAACCGAATGAGTGCAGTCTTTGCAGTCCAAGTTGCTGCATCCTCTGGATTTGGAGAATGGTCCAAACCCAAATATGGTCTCCAGACGAACTGCGATAAAATTTAAATCAGGTAAGCGCAAAAGTAATGTATAAATAAATAAAATGAACAAAAGTTAAAAGCTACGACTTACGTCATCTGGGCCTAGGTGATCCAACAGATTCCGGTAGAGTGCGACATTGAATCTGGGATTCTTGCCGTAATCCATACCCCTCACGCAGTACCTATAGGAAATGAGAAACATGTTATTTTTAGCATATATTTTGGAAAGAGAAGAATAGTTATAAATGCTATAACTTAATGACTTACTTTGTTGCGTAAGGGAAACCAAAAGTGTTGTTGTTGATGGGGTTTAAGGACTCCATCCTCCACCAACCCCAGGCTTGTAGTAAAAATGCGCACCCATAAAATGTACATTTTTCCTTGACTGCGTTTTTGCACAAGGAACTGTACAGGTGGGCTAATACTGCAGAACCCCAACTAAATTTTCTAGTTTTATCAAAATTGGTTAGTAAATGTAAGTACATGAAATTTACACTATTTCCCGTACTTTCGGGAAATAAAAAAGTACCAAAAAGTATCATTATATACGTCCGGGCTTTTACTACTCGGTCATTTTCTGAGGAATTTTCATTTAATTCCATACTTGCATAATGCCGTTTCAGGTCAGTGAGTAGTATTCCCTGCCCTCTTGCTCCACCCCCTTCTACCATGTCCCTACCCAACAGTTCTTCACACTGTGAGTTGGGTTGTTGAACCGACCCGTTCACCGCTTTACCGTCAATAGGGAGGCCCAGTAGCATGTAGACATCTTCGAGAGTGATGGTACATTCACCTATTGGTAGGTGAAATGTATGGGTCTCCGGTCTCCACCTCTCCAACATTGCAAGGATGAATTTGGAGTCAATGGTGCAGTTGGAGATCTTTATCACGTGTCCAAAACCTGCATATTCCAGATAAGGGACGATAAAAGGGTCGGGGGCCAGGTATTTGTGCGAACGGATTCTGAATCTTTGTGTATCCTGAGATCATAATTAAACAAGAGTAAGATTAATTAAGATGAACAACACGTTTTTTAAAGTATGAAAAATGTATAACCAAAGAAGAGACTTACAAATGCAGCAATGTTTTCCCTTGTGCCTCTGTGAGTATCTCCCATTGTTAGAAGGGCCATTCTTCAGAACGCTTGAGTGAATGAAAGACTTAGGAAGAAATAAGGAGTATGATAGACTTAAGAAATATTTCGTAGCAGAGAGTGAGAGAGTGAGAGTTGTGTGGGTGTGAGATATGTTTCATAAGGTATGTATTTATAGGCAACTAATTCTGATGTAGTGGTTGCATGCATGCGAGGTGTCACATTTGCATGCTTAGGGAGTTACACATATGCATGCATGCATTTACAAATAATGTAAGGTGTCTTTCTCTGTTGCATGCAAGGCTATTGGAGCTGACGGGTGGCAGGCTTAGACAAAACTTTTATGTGTGTATTATAGGGCCAGGCTAGGTGGCAGCATAAGCCCATGCATGTAATACGATTGGACAGTTAGGGAGGCGCCATCTCACTTGGCGAAATAGTACAAAAATGAATGTTGTCGCCACCCCATTTGGCGAATAAGAGGTGTCACGTTTTACAGCATTGTCTCAGGCTAGGTGGCAGCCTTTGGGATGCCTTTCTCTGTTGCATGCATGCCTATTGGAGCTGACGGGTGGCAGGCTTAGACAAAACTTTTATGTGTGTATTATAGGGCCAGGCTAGGTGGCAGCATAAGCCCATGCATGTAATACGATTGGACAGTTAGGGAGGCGCCATCTCACTTGGCGAAATAGTACAAAAATGAATGTTGTCGCCACCCCATTTGGCGAATAAGAGGTGTCACGTTTTACAGCATTGTCTCAGGCTAGGTGGCAGCCTTTGGGATGCCTTTCTCTGTTGCATGCATGCCTATTGGAGCTGACGGGTGGCAGGCTTAGACAAAACTTTTATGTGTGTATTATAGGGCCAGGCTAGGTGGCAGCATAAGCCCATGCATGTAATACGATTGGACAGTTAGGGAGGCGCCATCTCACTTGGCGAAATAGTACAAAAATGAATGTTGTCGCCACCAAATTTGGCGAATAAGAGGTGTCACGTTTTACAGCATTGTCTCAGGCTAGGTGGAAGCCTTTGGGATGCCTTTCTCTGTTGCATGCATGCCTATTGGAGCTGACGGGTGGCAGGCTTAGACAAAACTTTTATGTGTGTATTATAGGGCCAGGCTAGGTGGCAGCATAAGCCCATGCATGTAATACGATTGGACAGTTAGGGAGGCGCCATCTCACTTGGCGAAATAGTACAAAAATGAATGTTGTCGCCACCCCATTTGGCGAATAAGAGGTTTCACGTTTTACAGCATTGTCTCAGGCTAGGTGGCAGCCTTTGGGATGCCTTTCTCTGTTGCATGCATGCCTATTGGAGCTGACGGGTGGCAGGCTTAGACAAAACTTTTATGTGTGTATTATAGGGCCAGGCTAGGTGGCAGCATAAGCCCATGCATGTAATACGATTGGACAGTAAGGGAGGCGCCATCTCACTTGGCGAAATAGTACAAAAATGAATGTTGTCGCCACCCCATTTGGCGAATAAGAGGTGTCACGTTTTACAGCATTGTCTCAGGCTACGTGACAGCCTTTGGGATTCCTTTCTCTGTTGCATGCAAGGCTATTGGAGTAGACGGGTGGCAGGCTTAGACAAAACTTTTATGTGTGAAGAATAGGGCCAGGCTAGGTGGCAGCATAAGCCCATGCATGTAATATTATTGGCAGCCTTGGGGGGTTGCATCACTTACTTAATTGAAATATTTTGCCTTAGGTTGAACATAACATTCATTCACATAAACTGTAAAATTTTCCAACCTTCGAATCAGTCATCTAACCTTCAAACATTCCAGCATTCATACCTTCATATAATCAATAAACCCAAAACATTCCCACCTTCATACCTAAAACAATTCTACACAATGGCCTCTTCACCATAATTTGTTGTCAAAGCACATTTCAACGGTGAGACATACATGTGTCCCACAGTTGGGTTTTTGTTTAGAAACACCGACAATGTCCGATTTCTCTTAAACGGGAAAGCAAATTTCTCCTACTTTAAGAAAAGATTGGAGGCCAAACTTGAACGAGGCCCTATATCCCAGATATTTTATCAGAGTCCAGTCTATTTTGGAAACAACCAAGTCATATTTTATAAGGTTGCAATTCAAGATGACGAGGATTTCCAGAACATGATTTCCAGCCATGTCTATTCTGGAAACGACTCTATTGAGTTGTACGTTCTGTTTCAAGAGCCTCCGGTGACACAGGAGGTAGAGCCTCCGGTGTTACAGGAGGTTGATCCTTTGGAGAATGAGCAAGCCGAGGTGGATGCAGTTGATGATGAAGAAGAAGATAACGAGTTAGAGTTCGATGAAATGGTGAACGACGATTCTGACGATGATGGCATCCCAAGTATTCCTACCGACAAAATCTACACACCACCTACGCACATGACAAACTTCAACATGGGCGGAGATGAACCTTCTACGGACTTGTTTTTCCAACCGTATATGCAATCAGATGAAAATTTAAAAGAGAAGGACAAGTTTCGTAATAGAGAGGAATGCATAAGGGCCATCAAAAAATTTCACATGCTCAACTCGGTTGATTATAAGGTGGATCGTGTAAACCCGGAAAGGTACAAGATCAAGTGTGTCACCCCTGACTGCATGTTCAAGCTGACCGCTTCATACAGACTAAGGGGTGACTGCTGGGTCATAGGTTCCATGACAACCCATACTTGTGTAAGTTCCACTCAATCACAAGACCACCGAAAACTCAACCATGATCTAATCTGTCAAGAAATCCTACCCCTGGTGAGCAACGACCCTTCTTTGAAGGTGAAAACAATCATCTCCCACATCACCACAGTTTTTAACTACACTCCGTCTTACCGTAAGGCGTGGTTAGCAAAGACTAAGGCGATTGAAAGGGTGTATGGAAACTGGGAGGAGTCATACCGAGAACTTCCCCGCTACCTCAATGCACTAAAGACATATTCTCCAGGTAGTGTTTATGTTCTGGAAACATTGCCCGCTTACGCCCAAGATGGTAGTGTTCTACATGGCAACGGAATATTCAGTCGCGTCTTTTGGGCATTTCAACCATGCATCGCAGGGTTTGCATCATGTAAACCAATTCTACAAATAGACGGGACTTGGTTGTATGGCAAGTACAAAGGCACTCTTTTGATGGCAGTTGCACAAGATGGCAACAATAACATTTTCCCCGTTGCGTTTGCCCTTGTCGAGGGGGAGACCGGTGGTGCTTGGAGCTTTTTCCTGAAAAATCTTCGTACACACGTGGCTCCTCAACCGGATCTATGTTTGATCTCGGACAGACATGCCTCTATTGAAAGTGCCTATAATAATCCGGCAAATGGTTGGCATGACCCTCCTTCTACGCATGTCTATTGCATCAGGCATATCGTCCAGAATTTCTCGAGGGAGGTCAAGGACAAAACATTGCGGAAAGCGGTGATGAATGCGGGATACGCACTGACACAGCCCACATTCAAATATTACCGCAACGAGATCCGTTTGTCTAACTCAGAAGCCGGTACGTGGATCGACAACATACCGGTCGAAAAGTGGACTAGGTCATACGACAATGGCCAAAGATGGGGGCATATGACAACAAATCTCATTGAATCAATGAATGGGGTATTCAAGGGCATACGAAACCTCCCCATCACTGCCTTGGTGAAATCCACGTATTTTAGGATGGCTGCGTTATTTGCCAAAAGAGGTGAAATGTGGTATTCGGTCTTGCAATCAGGACAACTGTGGAGTGAAAGCTGTATGAAATACATTAAGGCTGAAAGTGCAAAAGCCAACACTCACATGGTTACACGGTTTGACCGCCATAGCCACAACTTCATTGTGAAAGAGACAATTGACCACAATGAAGGCCTGGCAAGACAGGAATACAGGGTCATTTTACCTTCTCAATGGTGCGATTGTGGCAGGTTTCAAGCTTTTCGTATGCCTTGCTCTCATGTCATTGCCGCTTGTGCGCATACCCATCAAGACGCGCTTCAACTGCTATCAAACGTTTATAAATCTGAGACGTTGCTAACTGTTTACAACAACAACTTTCCTTTGGTGGCAAAACCGGACTATTGGCCTGAATACAGCGGTGATATAGTTTGGCACAATGACCAAATGCGAAGGAACAAGAAGGGTCGTCCCAAAAGCAGGCGCATAACAACAGAAATGGACGATCTTGACAGGTTGGAAAGAAAGTGTGGTTTATGCCGTCAGGTCGGACACAATCGCAAAAACTGTCCGAATCGGGCGTCTGGCTCGACCACATAAATTTTGTAATACAATAAATCTTTTCAATATTTGTGTTGTAAACATTATGGGTTTTCCGTTAATAAAACTGTTCACACAATTTAAGAAATTCAATATAGGAAATTACATTAGGGTTTTCGCGTACAACAATGATTA
This sequence comes from Vicia faba, assembly GCA_948472305.1. Classification (NCBI taxonomy): domain Eukaryota; kingdom Viridiplantae; phylum Streptophyta; class Magnoliopsida; order Fabales; family Fabaceae; genus Vicia; species Vicia faba. Next base: position 128,170 of record CATIWC010000968.1, read on the forward strand.
ACGATAATCAATCTAGGAAATTAAATTAGGGTTTTCGCGTACAACAATGATTAACGATAATCAATCTAGGAAATTACAACTGTTAACACAATTTCATCTGACCCATGCATCATCAGCATTACATCACTGTCTGTTTTGACTTCCTCCAACCACACATTAGGTCTTCCTGTCGCATGCGAGGTTGTTGTTCGTTTTCGCTGGATCCTTCGAATTTTTTCCCCCTCGGCGATGTCTCCATCTAGCCACCGCATCAACTCCCGCTTCAGACGCTCCATGGAGTGAATGTGCCAGAATTTCATTTTCATCGCGGGTTTCGTGGCGGAGAATATAACGTAACCATCTCTGCTAAAAATCATAGGCGACGTCATTACGTAAATAAGGGAGTACAAAATAAAAATACAGTGCGAGAAAGTGTGAGAAATTTCAAAGAAACGGACGAATTATTTATAAAACGGCAAAAAACCCTAGTTTTGCCCTAGGCGCCAAGTGAGATGGCGCCTCCTCTCCTTTTTAAGGAGCATGCGCCATCTCACTTGGCTAAAAGCCAATGGAGGCGCCAAGTGAGATGGCGCCTAGGGCAAAACCCTAGGTGCATGCGCCAAATGACTTGGCTCCTCCTTTATGGAGCCATCTCAAACATGGTTATTTGCGTAATTTTTTCCGAAACCCGGTTATTTGCGAAATATTTTTTTAATACTTGGTTATTAATAAAAAAAATTCTTAGACCTTTGTATGAAAGCCTTAATTTTATTTAATTTATTTTGAATTTAAATAAATAAAATGAAAATAAATGGAATAAAAATCAAAAGGGGTGTATGAATAGATTCAAATGTTCACTAAGAGGCCTAATATACGTTTGGACCTTGAAACACAAGAACATTAGCTCAAAAATTAAAGTTTGATCAATTTGGGTTTCATGCATTTTCTCGAAATTTGCCAACTTGTGTAAATCATAACTCTCTCAATTTTTATCATATGAAGATGATCTTTGACTTTTTTGGAAATCTCAAGGTGTCTCCTACAATCTCTATGTGATACGGTGGGAGAACTGACTTGTGTTTTGCGTTCGTATTCGCACTTGTGCGGTTAGCAAGAGTCGCCATCGACCTTTTACTTTATCCTAAAGGAAAGGTTAAAAAGCACAGCAAAAACCTTTTTGAGATATTTCGTGGGTTCGGGGGGTAGATTATGAAAAGGGAAGGTATTAGCACCCTTTTCATCCATGGTTATCCATGGGCTCTTAGTTACTTGGTTTTTTAGATCACTTGCCTTGTTTTTCGATTGCTTTGAAAAATGGTGTGTGTGTGGGTGCTTTTTGAAAGTGTTTTGGAAAAAGATGCCTTGTCTTAGGCAACTAATGTATTTGACTCGTGTTTGAGTGTTTTACAAAAGTGTGAATCTTTTCGAAAAGATGTTTTCAAATGTTTTTGAGAGTTTGTTTGAAAGTGTTGTGGATTGTGGTTTTTGAAAAGAAGGCAAGTGTTTTTGCAAGTTTGATCTCAAGTAACTAAGAGTTTTGTCTACCCTATTGTACCCAAAGGTTTTTGTCATGTTTTAACCCCTTTTAACAATTTTGTTCCACCATTGAAATTGGTGGGCAATCTTGCGTTTTAGGAAGTTTATTCGGGACGGGCGCGGGTCATCGTATGGACCATGAATGCAATGGTGCCAAGTGTCTTTGGCAATTTGTTTTGAAGGGACTATGATCATTCCGATTTAGGCAACATTTTGAGGGACTTGTGACCATTTGCTTTTGTTTTGCCAAAGATACTCGACGTGCAAGCATGGCCCGTTTTGGAAGGCAATATGTGGGATTACCCTAGGGGGGTGCAAGTGTGATTGTGTATCGGTTACATGTATTTGTCTTGTATTAAGTTATCTAGCGTTTGATTTTATGTACATACAAACCCTAGGTCTAACCATGGTATAATTGGAAAGCTGTAAATTGCGGAATGTAAATCTACGCTATTACAAAATAATATCCGGGAGTGGGGGTATAAATGTACAAGGGGATGGGACTTGTAGTACTCAATAACTTACAACCAAATCGAATGTCGCGATCAAAATGTAAATACCGAATGTACGAATATAAGATAAAATGTGTATAGGGCAATGTGAATGTATTTGTGTAAGTGTACAAGTGTATATGTATGTGTAAGTGTAAGTATGTACAAGTGCGAAATGTGAAATTGAGTCGTATTAGGGTTTTGACCTAGATGAATGTTTTTTAGATGAATCTTGATTTTTGTGTGTTTAATTATGTACAAAGGAAAAAATGAAGGTGTTTTGATTAAATGTTTGGAAATTAATTGGAAAGTATTTTAGTCTAATGTTTGTGAGAAAAATGTATTTCTATTATATATAAAAATGTATATTAACTAAAAAAGAGTTTAATTTTAATTGTGTATGAAAAATGTATAATATGTACAAATATGTATTTTGACTAAGAAAGTATTTTCAATTTAATTATGAAAAAGATTTATTATTTTTATGTACGAATGTATTTTAATTAAAAAAAAGGGTATTTTCAATTTAATTAGGTATAAAAAGTATTTTGTTATAATTCAGATTAGGTGCTTAAAAATAAAAGGTTTTCACATATTTAGCAATGATGTGATTTTTGTAATAAAAGAAGTGTTTGTATGATTTTGTTTTAAATAAATAAGATGAGTTTTTATAATGTATAAAGAATAGAATTAAAGTATGTTAGCAATTTGGTCAAATAAGAAAAGGAATGTTTAATGGGCTTAGGAAGGCAGAAACGGGTCAAGCCCATATCAAAGCCTGAAACGAATTTTAGGTTTAGGCGTTGGCTTAGTTTGGTAATGAACGAAATTAGGGTTCGTTTGGTGACGACGGCGCGTTCGTCCTCTCCGTTTCCATAGATGCAGAAAGTGGTCTTCTTTGCCCTAGCCATCGGCGCCCATGCCTCCTTCTTCTCTCCATTGGCAATGTTAAAGGGTCGGAAATGAGGTAATGAATCTCGATCTTAATTTTGTTAGGGTTTGTTTGCATGTCGTGGTTTCATGTTTGTTCCTGATCTTTATTCTTATTACAATGGTTTGTTTGAAGCATGATGAAAGAAAAAGATGAGGGTGAATACTACCTGGAAGAGGAGGAAGGAAGGTGAGGGCGCCTGGAGGCTCAGTGGCGATTTGGTGACGAGGCTACGCTTCTGATGCTTTCTGGTACTTTCGTTCTTTTACCTTTTGCTTAGGTTTTGATGATGATATGTACTGAGAAACCTTTAATTCCTCACTTCTTTATCCTTTCTGCCACTGTATATTTGCGTGCTTGTTGCTTATGTATGGTTGCCTGAGATGCTTCTTCTTTCTTCTTCTCTCGAGCGGCTATAGGCTTACTTGTGTCGCCCTGTGATGACCTCGAAGGTCTGAGGGTCTAGGTTGCCTTCGAATCTTTGTTTTTTTTTTCTCTGAGCCCCTGATGCCTTGAATGATTGTCCTCTTGCACGTTTGCTTGGCTTTGGCAGTTATGGTGAAGCAAGTTTGGACCTTGAAAATTATGGTTGTTTAAGGTTTAATCTTTGACAGGTTCAATATGTTTATGTTATGGGTTGGAGGATGGGTTTGGATACTATTTAGTTATTGACAGTATGTAGGCAGGTCCTGAGTTTTTGTTGTGTTTGATGGCTTTTGTTTGATCAGTTTGCAAGCATGGTGAGGTTTTTGATTTTGTTTATCAGGTTTTGTGTGTTTTTGAAGGTTGAGGCAGAATATTGGTGTTTGATGACAGTAGGCTGGTTCTTGGCTTGAGTTTGTATGTTTAATGCAGGGTATGCTCCAGGTTTATACTGATGCAGGTTTAATGGTTTAGGGGTTAGACAGATATTTGAGGTGTTTGTGAGGAGGATGCAGGTTTATGAGTTTTGGGATTGAACTTGGTAGCAGGTTTTTGGTATGTTATGCTGTATGGTTTGGATATGAGAGGATGTTTTTTGTTCAGTTTGAAACAAAGGTTCAGTTTTGAGTATGTGAGAGTTTTTTTTTGGTTCTCTTTGCTTCCCTCCTTTCTTCTATCTTATTCTGAACTGTTTTTGTATATTTTCTTGTGGATCTTGATATTGATGCAGAGCTTTTGAAATTTATGGACAGTAGGCAGGTTTGATAGACTTTTTGGTTATCACCTTTTTTGCCTCTGCTGAACTGAGTTTGTATCTTTGTTATATCTTTCTTTCTTTTCTCCTTCCTACTGTCTGCTGAACTGCTATGCTGCTGAACTGTCTTCTGAACTGCTATCCTGAGTTTAGTTGGCTTTTAGTGTATTTGTTTTCTTCTATCTCCTCTGAACTGTTATGCTGCCTTCTGCCCTGCTGCTGAACCATGCCTAAACCTGCCTATGCTTTATCTCTTTTTCTTCTCTCCTAGTACAGTTTTGAATTATTATATGATTTTATTCTGTACTTGCTCTGAAGGGGTTGACTAGGGAAATGATGAAAAAAATCTCTTGCATAAAACACCATTGTATCTTTATCTCCAGCTTTTGTGCTTTGCTCTGACTTTGCATTTCTTTGATATCTTGGGACTTTGTGATATGTCCCATATCTTTCTTTGACAGCCTGTATGCTTGTGACAGCAAATGCACTTTTGAAATCTTTGATACCTTTGGCATTGGACTTTCAGTTTAGTTTTGAATGGGAAGTTTTGCAATTTAGTTTGAATTGGAAGCTGAGGTTTTATGCAGTCTTGAATTTGTAACTTATGCATTTCTGACATTTGCATTTCATAAAATAATCTTCCCTCTCTGTGAACCGGGAGAAATCCCGTGATTTGCAGAGAGGGCAACTGATCCCAGTCAGTGGCCCCTAATGATGAGCAACTTTTTATCTGTCTTTTAATTAAATGCTTTCTGACTTTTCTTGTTTCTTTTTGCAGATGAAAAACGGAATACCGGAGCGGAATGAAGAACGAAGAATATTTAGAAAATAGGATAGTTTTTCATTCTATGTAATATTTAAATTAAATGTAAATTATTGTTTGTAACAACAATTTGTACAAATAATTCGAATATCAATAAAAATCAAATTATCCAATTGGTTCTAACTTTCTTTATTGCTTATTTATTTATTTAAAATTCTTAGAATTAAAACAATTGAAAAATAAATTCAATCATTTAATTTTAGAATAATAAATAACTAAAATAAAACAACATTGATCCAATAAACCTGTCTTATCCAACATCCAAAGCAAAGCAGCAATTAACCCAGATAGACTGATCAAACACATGAACACTGTGAATCCAATACTGCATCTTGTATCTGACTGGCCCAATCAAAATGTACTGAATTCAAGCCACTGTCTCTTTTACTGATTAAACCAAGATAACGCGAATTTTAATCCGAATCTTGAAATAAACCGCAAAGTGCTGTGGAATTCAAATTCTTCTGAGAATATGCCCATAAAACCCTAATTCCCGATTAAATGCCAAATCACGCTCGCTTGATCAAAATTGAACCAAAAATCAACCAAACCCTAAGCCCACTGTATGAAACAATTCAGAGCTCTGAAAATCAGTAAAAACCCTAGTTTTGCTTGACTTGTCAAGAAAAGTCCGTTTGTCCGATTCTTGAGCCGGTTTGAGAAGTCAGGAAATGTTTGAAGCTGAGATTTCTTGTGGAAAAGCGCGAGGGCAAATTTTGGGGTACAACAGTTGCCCCTGTTCAATCTTCTTGGACCTGAAGAGTTAGATTGGCAAGTTTGCCTTTCGCGACTTGAAGGTAAAAGGAGATTGAACACTAATGTGCCCAGAAAATTTGCGCTCGTTGATGTGACGGTGGAGGTGAATGGGCTTAAAGATGCCATTTGGTGATGGGCTTAAAGATGCCATCTGGTGCGAGAGAATTTGTCGGGGATGGGCTTAGAGATGCCATCTGAGAATGGGCTTATAGATGCCATTCGGCGACTGCTGGTAGGAGGATGGGCTTATAGATGCCATATGGTGATGTTGAATTGTACGTCAATGGTGAGTGGACGAATATCAGAAGGGCATCCCTGTTTTGGAACATCTCTGAATTGGGGTCTGAACAGGCAACAGATTGGCGTCCATGTCTGGAGAATCTGTAAACCATCTGGGATTGGATAAGCAATAGAGCAGCATCCGTTGTTGGGAAGCGTCCGTAACCTATTTTCAAAAATTCAGAAGAGTCTGAATCAGTCGGTAGATTGACCTCCGTTGTAGGGAAGAACCCGTAAACTTGTTTCAGAAGTTGAGAAGTTGAAGAGGAACCGGTGTAAGGTTTCTGCTGATGCGTCTGAATGAATCTGGAATAAGTATCAGAATGTCGCCGTGTCCGGGTCACATCTGAACTATTTTTTTTTGGATGAATCTCAGGAGATGATCTGGGTCTGTCGACTGATCTTACCTGAAAAGGCAAAGGATTAGTTGTATGCAATGTTATGATGCATGATGCAATGTATGTGACAACAATATTTATGAATGTGATGGATGCGCATGTAAGCTGATGAGCTAATCCTGCCGAGGATACATGAATCCGAGATGGCTGGAGATAAAAGCATCTTGACTGCTGCCGGGGAAAATAAATCCTTGGCTGTTGCTGGGGAACTCAAGATTTGCCTTCCCAAAACTCTGTGGGGAGAAGGTTTGAAAATCTGACTCCGCTGGGGATTGTCCACTTGAAGCTCTTGATCTGCTGGGGAATTTTGATGAACTCCGCTGGGGATGGGAAGAATTTTCTGATTGTTGTAAGTGTTGGTCTGGGATAAGTTACTGAATGTCGCCATCGCTGGGTCACATCTCGAACTATATTTAGAAGCACTTTGAATAAGTTATAGAATGTCGCCAAGTCTGGGTCACATCTTGAACTATATCTGAAAGTCTGAATGAGTTATAGAATGTCGCCATGTCTGGGTCACATCTTGAACTATATCTGAAAGTTTGAATGAGTTATAGAATGTCGCCATGTCTGGGTCACATCTTGAACTATATCTGGAATGATCTGAATGAGTTATGGAATGTCGCCAAGTCTGGGTCACATCTTGAACTATATCTGAAAGTTTGAATGAATTATAGAATGTCGCCATGTCTTGGTCACATCTTGAACTATATCTGAAAGTTTGAATGAGTTATAGAATGTCGCCATGTCTGGGTCACATCTTGAACTATATCTGAAAGTTTGAATGAGTTATAGAATGTCGCCATGTCTGGGTCACATCTTGAACTATATCTGGAATGATCTGAATGAGTTATAGAATGTCGCCATGTCTGGGTCACATCTTGAACTATATCTGGAAGTCTGAATGAGTTATAGAATGTCGCCATGTCTGGGTCACATCTTGAACTATATCTGAAAGTCTGAATGAGTTATAGAATGTCGCCATGTCTGGGTCACATCTTGAACTATATCTGAAAGTCTGAATGAGTTATAGAATGTCGCCATGTCTGGGTCACATCTTGAACTATATCTGAAAGTTTGAATGAGTTATAGAATGTCGCCATGTCTGGGTCACATCTTGAACTATATCTGAAAGTTTGAATGAGTTATAGAATGTCGCCATGTCTGGGTCACATCTTGAACTATATCTGGAATGATCTGAATGAGTTATAGAATGTCGCCATGTCTGGGTCACATCTTGAACTATATCTGAAAGTTTGAATGAGTTATAGAATGTCGCCATGTCTGGGTCACATCTTGAACTATATCTGAAAGTTTGAATGAGTTATAGAATGTCGCCATGTCTGGGTCACATCTTGAACTATATCTGAAAGTTTGAATGAGTTATAGAATGTCGCCATGTCTGGCTCACATCTTGAACTATATCTGGAATGATCTGAATGAGTTATAGAATGTCGCCATGTCTGGGTCACATCTTGAACTATATCTGAAAGTTTGAATGAGTTATAGAATGTCGCCATGTCTGGGTCACATCTTGAACTATATCTGAAAGTTTGAATGAGTTATAGAATGTCGCCATGTCTGGGTCACATCTTGAACTATATCTGAAAGTTTGAATGAGTTATAGAATGTCGCCATGTCTGGGTCACATCTTGAACGATATCTGGAATGATCTGAATGAGTTATAGAATGTCGCCATGTCTGGGTCACATCTTGAACTATATCTGGAAGTCTGAATGAGTTATAGAATGTCGCCATGTCTGGGTCACATCTTGAACTATATCTGAAAGTCTGAATGAGTTATAGAATGTCGCCATGTCTGGGTCACATCTTGAACTATATCTGGAAGTCTGAATGAGTTATAGAATGTCGCCATGTCTGGGTCACATCTTGAACTATATCTGAAAGTCTGAATGAGTTATAGAATGTCGCCATGTCTGGGTCACATCTTGAACTATATCTGAAAGTTTGAATGAGTTATAGAATGTCGCCATGTCTGGGTCACATCTTGAACTATATCTGAAAGTTTGAATGAGTTATAGAATGTCACCATGTCTGGGTCACATCTTGAACTATATCTGGAATGATCTGAATGAGTTATAGAATGTCGCCATGTCTGGGTCACATCTTGAACTATATCTGAAAGTTTGAATGAGTTATAGAATGTCGCCATGTCTGGGTCACATCTTGAACTATATCTGAAAGTTTGAATGAATTATAGAATGTCGCCATGTCTGGGTCACATCTTGAACTATATCTTGTCTTTTGAGGTGATAAGGAACTTGTTGAACCCTTTTGACATTCGAATGCCCCAAGTGGTGATGACGGAGTCTTGAATCAGATTACTCTGCATATTGAGAGATTTCTTGAAATCTTGACTGGACTGCCCCAGGTTAACTGAACTTTGAAAGATCGGTTGGACCTTGACTGGACTGCCCCAGGTTAACTGAATTGTGACATGTCATGCCCCTTGTTGATAGGAGATTTGATGGAAGTGTTATCCTCTTGAAGTGATTTTGACTTACTGAGAGAGTTTTCGTTCCTCCGAACATTCGCTGTATGAACTTCTTCGCTGTCAAACAAAAGGGTCAAATGCAGACAGTGATATTCGAATAATGCAAAGTTTATGTTTGTCTCGAAGTTTTGAAAAAATGCGTTTTTAGCAGAAATCTTTTCATAAGACAAGTTAACACGAGATTTAGAGCAAAGCCCTACAGGAGTCAGGATACCTTTTGTAACAGTATGCTTTCGAACTAACCCATGCTTCAATTAGGACTTTTGGAGGGTTGTAACGTGGCCTGGTTCATGGTTTAAGAAACAAAGGATAAAGGCTCAAAGTATATTTGTACCCACCCGCTCTTCGTGATGTTCTTCAACCTAAGCTCAGTTAATTGTGCGTCGCACCCTGTTTTGAGTTTGGAACGACTTTTGGGCGATGGTTCACCAGTTTGAATTTGGGAGACAGTCATCATCTCCTTTTTCTTTTCCAACACTTTTCATGTTGTTGAGGATCTTGTAATAACCTCACTATTTTGATTTTGATTTGTTATCCCTAACTTTTGCCTGACTGTTACCGTTTTCGGGATTACTGTCAGCGGGATGCCCCAGCTTTCTTAAGCCTCCTTCATAGGTTTTGGCTTGGTGGGCTTTTCTCTTTTGAGAGATTGACTGTCTATGTGATAGGGAACCACCCTTGTCTTTTGATTCCGAAGGAATGTTTTCTTTCTTGACGTCGTTCGTTGTGTTACGAACTGAGAGCTTGTGACTTCAATGCGCGTTTTCTTTTGAATTAACTGAGAGACTACCCTGCCCCAGGTTTATATCAAAGGTTTTGATTGTTTAGAACGGGAAACTCCTACTTCTTTGGTTCGAAGGGGTTGACTAGGGATTAACCTCCTTATAACTCCAGTGTTTGGGAATTGAAAGAAATGCCTGTACATCATCAGCCAGGTCTGCTCAAAAACATATTGTATAAGATCACGGTATTGTTTCGTCATCCTCCCTCTAAAGGCTTGCAGCTTTTTATCGAGAGTCAAATATCATAAAGAAAAGCATAAGAGTAGTGAAACGAATGGATGAATTCAAGACAAACATATGCAATGCATTAATGAAAACAGAGTTTAATATCAACAGATAATTGTTTGACAACAAAAGAAATTACAACTTTGAAAATTCAAAATGAAACAAACGTAATCTCAATGATTTGGCATAGGAGGAGTGATCATGCTGGAGTCTCTGGGGGACCGAACTCAATCTCCTTGGCATCGATCATGTCCTGGATCTTGTTCTTCAGAGGCCAACAGCTGTTGGTATCATGCCCCGGGCTATCAGAGTGGTATTCACATCTTTCATTGGGGTGATAGGTAGGAGCAGAAGTATTCGGGTTCCGGAGAGGAGCCCTCAAAGTAATCATACCCCTCTTCAACAGGTGTTGCAGTGCCTGAGACAGTGACATGTTGATCTTGGTGAACTGCCTCTTAGGTGCGACTTCCTTATGCTGGTGCCCCTGTCTTTGTTGAGCAGGTACAGGATTGGGGATCAGGATTGCCCCTACATGTTGGTCATGACGACCCTTTTGACTGTTCGCAGCAATGGACTCTTTCTTCCCGTTGTAGGGGATTATCTTAGTATCGGAGGTTGTGGCTCCCTGGATCTTTCCACTCTTGATGCCAGCCTCGACCCTCTCGCCGGTTAGTATTAGGTCGGCGAATCCGGCTGAGGAGCTTCCAATTAAGTGCTTGAAGAAAGGCCCTGTCAAAGTTCCCATGAAGATGTCAATCAGCTCTCTGTCAGTTAGAGGGGGTTGCACTCTACCATCCAGATCTCTCCATTTTTGAGCATACCCTTTGAAGCTCTCGTCAGAACTCATGGTCATGTTCTGCAACTGCACACGAGTTGGTGCGAGATCAGCATTGTACCGATACTGTTCGTAAAAAGCCCCAGCTAGATCTTCCCAGGTGTGGATGCGAGAACTCTCCAATTGATAGAACCACTCGAGATGAGCCCCTACTAGGCTTTCTTGGAAGAAATGGATCCAAAGCCTCTTATCAGCTGTGTATGGTTGAATCTTGCGGACATAAGATCTTAGATGCATCTTAGGGCAAGAAACTCCGTCGTACAGAGCAATGGTAGGAACTTTGAATTTTGGAGGGATGACCAATCCAGGAACCAACCCCATATCTCCTAAATCCAAGCCAGGTATTTGTTGGATCTCCATAGCATTGAGGCGATCCTCCAACTCTTTGTACCTGTCATCAGTGAGAGGATATTGTTCTTCGGAATAATCAGCTTCCTCTTCATCAATCTCTACATTGTGGTTTTCCTCAAGACTAACCACTGTGTCGGATGGAGTTGCAAGGTCTTGGGTCTTAGGCCTTCTCCTCAGGTTCAGGATGCGGGCTGCCTTCTTGGACTTCTTCTTTTTGTCTTTGAGAAGGAGAGCTGTCAGATCCTCTTGCCCTTTACCCACAGCCAGCAGCATTTGTTGGAATTGAGCATTTTGAGCCTGGAGCTCTTTCACCGTTTGTTCCATATCCGTCTTACTGAAATAAACAGTATGAAGAATAAGGAGACCTGTAGGGGAGAAACCTGTTATGCAATGATATGTGTGATATATATGCAATGTTTTCAAGGATCTCTTGGGGTATACACAAGAGAATGTTAGAGGTTGAACTTCAATCTTTGATTGGGGAACTTTGCACTGGTGGACGTCCTTCCCCGAGAATCAAGCTCACCATGTCAAGTGGGTCATAGCCACTGATTCAAGTTGTTGTACTTGACCTTTTGGTTGGAGAACTTTGTATCGGTGGATGTCTTTCCACGAGAATCAAGCTCACCATGTCGAGTGGGTCATAGCCACTGAATCAAGTTGTTGTACTTGATCTTTTGGTTGGAGAACTTTGTATCGGTGGATGTCTTTCCACGAGAATCTAGCTCACCATGTCGAGTGGGTCATAGCCACTGATTCAAGTTGTTGTACTTGATCTTTTGGTTGGAGAACTTTGTATCGGTGGATGTCTTTCCACGAGAATCTAGCTCACCATGTCGAGTGGGTCATAGCCACTGATTCAAGTTGTTGTACTTGAACTTTGACTGGATTGGTTAGAGGAGAGACCTCTTACCCTTTGATAGATGTTTGGTTCAACGTAACCCTGCATCAACAGAACCCTCGAGATCCTTGAAATGGTTGTTGAAAATGCTAGAATGCCGTGGTATGATGTCATGATGTTATGTATATGTATGCACAAACAAGTAAGTGTATATACAGGCAGACAATATTCACACAGAGCACACAAGGCCTTAGGTTTAGGCTTGCATGAGGTCTGGGTATTACCCTCTTGAAGTTGGTGGGCTCAACCTGTCCTATTAGAAGTAACCGGGTTCTAAGGATCTCAATATCATTGGATTGCTTTCATTGTTCATCGTTTCGATTTAGCCACTGACTGGCGATCAAAATATCCCAAGAAAACAACCCTCAATTGAGTGTAGTATCGAGTATCAACCAACTTCGGAGTACACCAAAGTAGTCATCTCACTACCCTAAAGAGGCTAAGATGGTCAATTAAGGTTCTAAGGTCAGTTGATGCTTCACGACACCACGCGGCGGCCCCGTACTTTCCTTGACTGAACTCAAGGGTTACCGGTACACACCAAAGTGCCACATCAACGTAGCAGACTGCTTCAACCATGTCGGTATACCCCGCACAGTTCCCTCACAGTCTTGTTGCTACCTAAAAGGGTTTCCCCAGATCCGGGTTAAGATCTACAAAAACTCCGATACAAAGCCCACAAATGTAAAGCAAACAAAGCAATCGATTGAAAGTAAAGGTGATCTAAACCCTAAGGTAACCCCACTTTAAAATATAATCCCCAGCAGAGTCGCCAGTTCTGTGATACGGTGGGAGAACTGACTTGTGTTTTGCGTTCGTATTCGCACTTGTGCGGTTAGCAAGAGTCGCCACCGACCTTTTACTTTATCCTAAAGGAAAGGTTAAAAAGCACAGCAAAAACCTTTTTGAGATATTTCGTGGGTTCGGGGAGTATATTATGAAAAGGGAAGGTATTAGCACCCTTTTCATCCATGGTTATCCATGGGCTCTTAGTTACTTGGTTTTTTAGATCACTTGCCTTGTTTTTCGATTGCTTTGAAAAATGGTGTGTGTGTGGGTGCTTTTTGAAAATGTTTTGGAAAAAGATGCCTTGTCTTAGGCAACTAATGTATTTGACTCGTGTTTGAGTGTTTTACAAAAGTGTGAATCTTTTCGAAAAGATGTTTTCAAATGTTTTTGAGAGTTTGTTTGAAAGTGTTGTGGATTGTGGTTTTTGAAAAGAAGGCAAGTGTTTTTGCAAGTTTGATCTCAAGTAACTAAGAGTTTTGTCTACCCTATTGTACCCAAAGGTTTTTGTCATGTTTTAACCCCTTTTAACAATTTTGTTCCACCATTGAAATTGGTGGGCAATCTTGCGTTTTAGGAAGTTTATTCGGGACGGGCGCGGGTCATCGTATGGACCATGAATGCAATGGTGCCAAGTGTCTTTGGCAATTTGTTTTGAAGGGACTATGATCATTCCGATTTAGGCAACATTTTGAGGGACTTGTGACCATTTGCTTTTGTTTTGCCAAAGATACTCGACGTGCAAGCATGGCCCGTTTTGGAAGGCAATATGTGGGATTACCCTAGGGGGGTGCAAGTGTGATTGTGTATCGGTTACATGTATTTGTCTTGTATTAAGTTATCTAGCGTTTGATTTTATGTACATACAAACCCTAGGTCTAACCATGGTATAATTGGAAAGCTGTAAATTGCGGAATGTAAATCTACGCTATTACAAAATAATATCCGGGAGTGGGGGTATAAATGTACAAGGGGATGGGACTTGTAGTACTCAATAACTTACAACCAAATCGAATGTCGCGATCAAAATGTAAATACCGAATGTACGAATATAAGATAAAATGTGTATAGGGCAATGTGAATGTATTTGTGTAAGTGTACAAGTGTATATGTATGTGTAAGTGTAAGTATGTACAAGTGCGAAATGTGAAATTGAGTCGTATTAGGGTTTTGACCTAGATGAATGTTTTTTAGATGAATCTTGATTTTTGTGTGTTTAATTATGTACAAACGAAAAAATGAAGGTGTTTTGATTAAATGTTTGGAAATTAATTGGAAAGTATTTTAGTCTAATGTTTGTGAGAAAAATGTATTTCTATTATATATAAAAATGTATATTAACTAAAAAAGAGTTTAATTTTAATTGTGTGTGAAAAATGTATAATATGTACAAATATGTATTTTGACTAAGAAAGTATTTTCAATTTAATTATGAAAAAGATTTATTATTTTTATGTACGAATGTATTTTAATTAAAAAAAAGGGTATTTTCAATTTAATTAGGTATAAAAAGTATTTTGTTATAATTCAGATTAGGTGCTTAAAAATAAAAGGTTTTCACATATTTAGCAATGATGTGATTTTTGTAATAAAAGAAGTGTTTGTATGATTTTGTTTTAAATAAATAAGATGAGTTTTTATAATGTATAAAGAATAGAATTAAAGTATGTTAGCAATTTGGTCAAATAAGAAAAGGAATGTTTAATGGGCTTAGGAAGGCAGAAACGGGTCAAGCCCATATCAAAGCCTGAAACGAATTTTAGGTTTAGGCGTTGGCTTAGTTTGGTAATGAACGAAATTAGGGTTTGTTTGGTGACGACGGCGCGTTCGTCCTCTCCGTTTCCATAGATGCAGAAAGTGGTCTTCTTTTCCCTAGCCATCGGCGCCCATGCCTCCTTCTTCTCTCCATTGGCAATGTTAAAGGGTCGGAAATGAGGTAATGAATCTCGATCTTAATTTTGTTAGGGTTTGTTTGCATGTCGTGGTTTCATGTTTGTTCCTGATCTTTATTCTTATTACAATGGTTTGTTTGAAGCATGATGAAAGAAAAAGATGAGGGTGAATACTACCTGGAAGAGGAGGAAGGAAGGTGAGGGCGCCTGGAGGCTCAGTGGCGATTTGGTGACGAGGCTACGCTTCTGATGCTTTCTGGTACTTTCGTTCTTTTACCTTTTGCTTAGGTTTTGATGATGATATGTACTGAGAAACCTTTAATTCCTCACTTCTTTATCCTTTCTGCCACTGTATATTTGCGTGCTTGTTGCTTATGTATGGTTGCCTGAGATGCTTCTTCTTTCTTCTTCTCTCGAGCGGCTATAGGCTTACTTGTGTCGCCCTGTGATGACCTCGAAGGTCTGAGGGTCTAGGTTGCCTTCGAATCTTTGTTTTTTTTTTCTCTGAGCCCCTGATGCCTTGAATGATTGTCCTCTTGCACGTTTGCTTGGCTTTGGCAGTTATGGTGAAGCAAGTTTGGACCTTGAAAATTATGGTTGTTTAAGGTTTAATCTTTGACAGATTCAATATGTTTATGTTATGGGTTGGAGGATGGGTTTGGATACTATTTAGTTATTGACAGTATGTAGGCAGGTCCTGAGTTTTTGTTGTGTTTGATGGCTTTTGTTTGATCAGTTTGCAAGCATGGTGAGGTTTTTGATTTTGTTTATCAGGTTTTGTGTGTTTTTGAAGGTTGAGGCAGAATATTGGTGTTTGATGACAGTAGGCTGGTTCTTGGCTTGAGTTTGTATGTTTAATGCAGGGTATGCTCCAGGTTTATACTGATGCAGGTTTAATGGTTTAGGGGTTAGACAGATATTTGAGGTGTTTGTGAGGAGGATGCAGGTTTATGAGTTTTGGGATTGAACTTGGTAGCAGGTTTTTGGTATGTTATGCTGTATGGTTTGGATATGAGAGGATGTTTTTTGTTCAGTTTGAAACAAAGGTTCAGTTTTGAGTATGTGAGAGTTTTTTTTTGGTTCTCTTTGCTTCCCTCCTTTCTTCTATCTTATTCTGAACTGTTTTTGTATATTTTCTTGTGGATCTTGATATTGATGCAGAGCTTTTGAAATTTGTGGACAGTAGGCAGGTTTGATAGACTTTTTGGTTATCACCTTTTTTGCCTCTGCTGAACTGAGTTTGTATCTTTGTTATATCTTTCTTTCTTTTCTCCTTCCTACTGTCTGCTGAACTGCTATGCTGCTGAACTGTCTTCTGAACTGCTATCCTGAGTTTAGTTGGCTTTTAGTGTATTTGTTTTCTTCTATCTCCTCTGAACTGTTATGCTGCCTTCTGCCCTGCTGCTGAACCATGCCTAAACCTGCCTATGCTTTATCTCTTTTTCTTCTCTCCTAGTACAGTTTTGAATTATTATATGATTTTATTCTGTACTTGCTCTGAAGGGGTTGACTAGGGAAATGATGAAAAAAATCTCTTGCATAAAACACCATTGTATCTTTATCTCCAGCTTTTGTGCTTTGCTCTGACTTTGCATTTCTTTGATATCTTGGGACTTTGTGATATGTCCCATATCTTTCTTTGACAGCCTGTATGCTTGTGACAGCAAATGCACTTTTGAAATCTTTGATACCTTTGGCATTGGACTTTCAGTTTAGTTTTGAATGGGAAGTTTTGCAATTTAGTTTGAATTGGAAGCTGAGGTTTTATGCAGTCTTGAATTTGTAACTTATGCATTTCTGACATTTGCATTTCATAAAATAATCTTCCCTCTCTGTGAACCGGGAGAAATCCCGTGATTTGCAGAGAGGGCAACTGATCCCAGTCAGTGGCCCCTAATGATGAGCAACTTTTTATCTGTCTTTTAATTAAATGCTTTCTGACTTTTCTTGTTTCTTTTTGCAGATGAAAAACGGAATACCGGAGCGGAATGAAGAACGAAGAATATTTAGAAAATAGGATAGTTTTTCATTCTATGTAATATTTAAATTAAATGTAAATTATTGTTTGTAACAACAATTTGTACAAATAATTCGAATATCAATAAAAATCAAATTATCCAATTGGTTCTAACTTTCTTTATTGCTTATTTATTTATTTAAAATTCTTAGAATTAAAACAATTGAAAAATAAATTCAATCATTTAATTTTAGAATAATAAATAACTAAAATAAAACAACATTGATCCAATAAACCTGTCTTATCCAACATCCAAAGCAAAGCAGCAATTAACCCAGATAGACTGATCAAACACATGAACACTGTGAATCCAATACTGCATCTTGTATCTGACTGGCCCAATCAAAATGTACTGAATTCAAGCCACTGTCTCTTTTACTGATTAAACCAAGATAACGCGAATTTTAATCCGAATCTTGAAATAAACCGCAAAGTGCTGTGGAATTCAAATTCTTCTGAGAATATGCCCATAAAACCCTAATTCCCGATTAAATTCCAAATCACGCTCGCTTGATCAAAATTGAACCAAAAATCAACCAAACCCTAAGCCCACTGTATGAAACAATTCAGAGCTCTGAAAATCAGTAAAAACCCTAGTTTTGCTTGACTTGTCAAGAAAAGTCCGTTTGTCCGATTCTTGAGCCGGTTTGAGAAGTCAGGAAATGTTTGAAGCTGAGATTTCTTGTGGAAAAGCGCGAGGGCAAATTTTGGGGTACAACACTCTATATTGATAATTTTTTCATTTGAAGAATTTATCTTGATATACGTTGCCTTGACAAAAAGTGTCTTTTTGTTGACTTTTGAAATGACCTATAATATTTTGGCCCATTTCTCTCAAATGTAGCATTTTTTGGACTTGAGCTAAGAGAGACAAAGTTGTAGAGAATTGAATTTCCTTCAAAATGAGATTTAGTTGGGAAAAATATGATGAAGCATGTGAAAGTTATGCTTGGTCGAAGTTCAGTTGATTTCTCCTTAAGAAAACTCTAATTTGGAAACTTTGACTTTTGATGAATTGAGAGTTTTCTTAATGAATCATAATAAACCCTTGATCAAATGATGAATGTGACTTCAAAATATTGATTTTGACCAAAAATATTGAAGTTTGACTATATGTTGTCCACAATTGACTTTTTATCCAATACAATTGATTTTTAGTCATATGAGCAATTAACTGAGCAAACTTGTGATGCAAGGCTTGAAATTTGGCATGAGCATTCCTTGAGACATATGAGGAACCATGAATCTACTTGAGCCATTATAATCTCAAATTTTCTTGAGAAAAGTGAAACCCTAGTTGTAGGTCAACTACTTAGGAGGAGAATTTGTCTGATCAAACATTGAGTAGCCTTGAGAAATTGAAAACCCTAGAAGCGTGAGGAGGTGTCTTGAAGAAAATGGGAGGAAATATTTTAGGGTACAACACACACATTTAAATCTTAATTCTTTTTCCCCCAAGTCACTCTAGCCCATATACGAATTACACTCGCCACCCCCATTTTGTTTCAGCACTCCATATCTTTTTTTAGTTTTATAGTTTTCTTAATTTTTTAATTTAGGTTTTAAATTCAATTAACAACTAATATAGTTTAACTAGATATTTTTTCCTAATTTTCCTAGTTTTAAAATTAGTTTAGAAAACTTTGTGAGAAATTTTGTTAATTGACATTTTATTTTTAATATTGCTTAGTTAACTTCTTTTAGTTAATTTGTTTAGTTTCTTCTTTTCGATTATTTGATCTCAACTTTGAACACTTTGTTTATTTTAATTAATTAATTAAATATTGATTTAGATAGTTGATTTTGTTATTAAAAATTAATTAGTTTTACTAATTAATTTTTCTTAACCTAATTAATTAAGTTTAATTGATTTTTAATTAATTGGTTAACTGTTTAATTTTTGTTTTTGTTGATTGCTTGTGTGATTACCATGTGCCCTTAGGATTGTTAATTGAATTTTAGTCTTTCGATTAAATTGAGTTAATTAGACTTTAGGATCGATATCCAAGAATGATAATTTTAGAATAGAATTTTCTCCTTTCATCCTAACTTTAGGACCATTGTACATGATAACATTGATAGAGAAAATAGCAAGTGTATTATTTTGCCTTGCAGTAATAATAGGGAATCTCTCCCCAGATATCGATCTCGATGATTGCATGTAGTACTGAGAATAATGCGTAGTTCAATTAAATAAAAGAGGTTTTGAAATTGTCACTTAATCAACAGAAAGATAAAATGACTTTTTAACAGATATGAGGAGCATGCTAGGGTAAGTGTGTGATTTGACCTTATATTAATCTTCATTCTTGATCTCTTCAACAAGTTTATTACTTTCAACTACTAAATATTTAGTTTGTTTCCCCCTAAGTCCTTAGTGAGAAAACGTTTGGTCCTTCATCCTAATACTAAAGTCCTTAGTGAATTATGATGAAACCAAGAAGTTATGTTATCAAGATTTTACCGGTGACCTATAGGGTATCCCTAGTCCTAGGTGATATCTACTATAGTCTAATTGTTCAAAAATCTTAACAATGGTGGTCTAACCCTAATTGTTAATCATGGATCAATCCTTATTTGTCCGATAGGAAAGGCATACGAACATTGAAGAATTAAATTGAAAAGCAACTATTGTATTAATACCAAGAGTTCAAAATTAATACATTTGCAAATCAGGGACACCCTCTAGCATTGGGGGGTTTATACTCTCATAGTATTAAAAAGAAAAGAAATAATAAAATTAGACATTACAAAAGGTGAGGATTCTTCGATCTTCAATTGCTATCGCTCATGAAGGAATCTCTGTCTCCAAGTCTCTTGAAAGCCCTAATCTTTATTGTTCCCTCTCTTCTTCCGTCCAAAAAGTCCTGGTGCCTCTTTCTCAATTAGGTCTTTGTAGTATTAGGTTATCCCCCAGCAGTGCCAAATGTCCAAAATACCCTTATTGCTCCAAAACACTTAAAAATCCCAAGAATTATAATTTCTAGCGCCTAAGCTGAAACCGATCGTGTCATCAGACACGGACACCCGTGTCAGTGTTGTGATGTCCTTTGCACCCTTTTTGCTCAGCTAAATTGACACGGGTTGTGTCGTGTGACACGGGCGCCCGTGCCACCCTCTGCCTGGATTTTCAACACCTTTGTTTTCATCTTCTCCTGGCACGACCCGTGTCAGGTGACACAGGTGGCTGTACCAGAGTCATTATAACTTCCATATTTCTTTCGCCTTTGCACAAATTCTCCAGAGATCTTTACCTGCACCTGAGATTACAAATAACTACCAAACCAAACCATCAAAAGAATCTAGCCGACATAAAATTCAAATAAAAACCACACAAAGATAAATTTGAAAAATATAAAATAATTTAAAAACAAAACGATAAAAAGACAAACCAAAGTGTTACAGATTTGATGAATTTGTACCGAATAAGTGACAAAAACATTGTAGAAATGGTGACCGATCACAACCCCAAACTTAGCTTATTACTTATCCTCGAGTAATTTAAGAGACAACAATAAAGTCACAATGAAATTTCTTCTTACCACAATACAACCGATGTTATTCATAACTTTCTTTCCACCTTCCCGGTCAAGATTCTGGTTCACCAATCCGAACTATCCGCTACACTTCCACATCAGAATACTTCTTTACCTGCAAGATTTTTCACACTTCTCACCAAATCTCTTGGGGTTAAAGTGTTTTGCACTCAAAATTCAATGTATGCAATATCGACTCTTAACTTTGAATGAATTATACCTTCACTACACAAACAGATTCCACACACTTTTGGAGGTCTTTGGGTTGTAACGGGGCTTGGTTGCGGTGGGATAAACAAAGAAAACTGATAAACAAAGGCTTTTTGGCTCGGCATTTGTGTTGTCTTTCTTGTCTCCGTGCTTAATTTATTTCGATGGGATTTTACTCAACCTCGACTCTTTTGATTCACTTAATTTTGCTTTGAGTGTTTCATTGGTACCCGAGTCTTTTGCTCTGGAAAGTGCTTCTTTGTAAGTTCTCTTTTTTCGAGACATTCATGTATCTCCATTCTTTTTCTCTTTTTTTATTTTACTTGCCCTCTTCTATATAGATGACAATCCCAAACTTAGAACTTTGCACGGTTTCAAAATTCACAACACTTATGCCAAGCAAGGGTAGGAAGTGTTTGGCCTTGGGTTAACATGTATGGTTATCACAAACAAATGGATAGGGCTCAAATATGGTTAACAAAGGATAAACATAACAGTACGAGATGGCTAGAAAGGCTCGGGGGTAAAACAAATAATATGCCTCAGTGTGTGTTATCATGTTATGATGTTCTAATAGAACACATGCAAAATCAGAATGATATAGTCATACCTGAATTAACTCTCATTATGATATTCTTGTTTTTGGCTTGATGTACGCTCACCATGTTGGATAAGCTTACAGGTTCAAAATTAATCCTTGTGTAATGCGGCTTCTTTTCTAGTTCGGGTATACCATACTACCATCTCAGTCCAGTGTCACCAAGTTGCATCCAACAATTACTCTTTTTGTTCTTCAGATGTATCAACTTCTCGAGGTGCCTGAGGAGCAAGTATGGGTTGCATCTTTCATCCACTTAGCTACTCGTCTGTCATTCATTCGGCAAAATACAATCAATCTGCAACACATCGGTAAATAAAATAAGACCAAGTAAACTAACAAGAAAGAAAAATAAAGCCACACATAACTAGAAACAAAAGTTGAAAGCAATAATAAAAAATGTAAAACTAAAAGCAATAATAAAAAACCCCCAAACCTGAACTAAAAATTGACCCCGATGTTTCAGAACAAGCGCGAGGAAGGTGACTCACAGAGGGAAATCCAACACCGGCTGCTTCCTCCTAGCTTTCACCAATAAGACTCCCTTTTTATTACCTGCAAAAAAAACAAAAAGAAAAACAAAGTTATTCAAAAGCGTGGGTTTCCTCCCACGAAGCGCTTCGTTTAACATCGCATGGCTCGACGGTTCTTCCCCTTATGTGGGATACTTCCTATTTCGCACCTTGTTGCTTGTCCTTTCCGCAACCCAAAACTCATCTAGATCAAAAGCATTGACTACTTTGTACTTCCAGTCCCTTCATACTTCTGTCTTCTCACCTTTGGGTTTCCTTTTCTTTCTCTTCTTGACTTATGGACTGAACTTAGAAGTTTTTGTTGATGCCACTTGAAAGCTTATACTGGAGACTTTTTCTGGGGGTGATTTTAAATTGATGTTGTCTCCTGCTAATTTAGTCATACCAGCTGAAGCTTAATTATTTTCAATTACACCATGCTATTTGATCTCCAACACCTTCAAAGTTATCTCCTCATTAAAATATTTTAGTGTCAGATTACCTGTCTCGATATCAAAATTGCATCGACTAGTTAGCATAAATGGTCGACCAAGAATGATAGAAGTCTCTTCATCTTCAGGTATGTCCATGATCTGAAAATCAACTGGGAAAACAAAATTGTCAATTTCCACTAATACATCTTCAGCTATTCCATATGACTATGACTGCTTGATGATGTGATTCACAAATTTCAATTTTGCCCCACTCCCGCTTATCTTCTTAATACCGAGCTTCTTGAAAATTGATAATGGCATTAAACTCACACTAGAGCCAAAATCAACAAGAATCCTCTTGAAAGTTCTGTCTTTTATGGTTCATGTTATTGCAACTGACCTCAGATCCTTCTTCTTGACAGGTATTTTCCTCTCGGGTTCAATTACACATTATTTCTCATCACATGGTGTCGATCCCTTTCTTGTTGATATCTTCTTTGATAATGCCTCCTTCATGAATTTCGAATACAAAGGCATTTTATCGAGTGCTTCAAAGAATGGTATATTAATCTCTAGCTTTTTGAACAACTAAACAAATTTATCAAACTCTTTCTCTTTTGTGTCCTTTGCCACTCAAGATGGATACGGTAACTTGATCACTGGTTTAGTCTTCTCTTCAACTGGCTTCACAGGTGATACCACTTCTTACAGTTTTTCCTATTCTCTATCACTTCCAACTTTACTTATATGATATTATCATAAAATTTTACCTCATATTTCCTCTCTTCAACAGATTTCTCATTCCTTGTTGTGACAACATTAACATTCTCATGATTTTTCTGATTTTATTGTGCTCACAACGCTACCTGTTGTGTTATTTCTCCCATTTGAACTTCCAAATTCTTGATTGCAGATGTGGTATTCTTGTGATTACTCCTTGTCTCTTCTTGAAATTGAGAGGTGTGGGCAGCCATCTTTTCAATAGCCACCTCCCACTCTGTCTTCTAAGGAGCTTGTTGCTGGTGATCTTTCCAAGAGAAGTTATAATGATTCTTCCACCCAGGATTGTAGGTGTTAGAATATGGGTTATTTTGCCTCAAGAATTTTATCTCCTCAATTTGTTGTGGAATTGTAATACATTGCACAGTAAGGTGCGGTCCACTACAAATTTCACAAGAAACCTTTTGTACCTATTGAAATTGAGCTACATGTTGAGTACCCATGTTCATTGTTGTAACGCGGTGGGAGAACTGACTTGGTGTTTTTGCGTTTAATCGCAATTGTGCGGATAGCAAGAGTCGCCACCGACTTTTCTTTTATCCAATAAAGGAAAAGGTGAAAAGAACAGGAAAGACCTTTGAGAATTTTTCTTGAGTTTGGGGGTAGATTATGAAAAGGGAAGGTGTTAGCACCCTTTTCATCCGTAGTTATCTACGGGCTCTTAGTTGCTTGCTAGATCACTTGCTTTTGTTTGAAAGTGTGCTTGTGGTGTGGGTTTTGAAAGTATTTGAAAAAGAATGTATTTGTAATGGTTCTCGTCTCTATAAGAATGCGTACAAAGTGTTTTGTCTTTTAAAAAATATTTCAAAGTGAAGTGTTGGTGTATGAAATGTTTTTGTTGTGAGCAAGCGAGCAACTAGGAGAAAATCTACCTACTCAAATGGTCTTAGATGTTCTTTTCCACCTCATTTAGATGTTTCTATCTTACCATTGATTTGGTAAGAAGCCCCATCGTTGGATGTGAAGGGACGGGCGTGGGTCAATCGTACAATCATAGAAGGCAACTTGTGAGACGCTTTAGCAATTTTTGTGAGGGACTAGATCGTTTTACCGAAGGCAATATCGAGGGACATTGAAGTACTACGATCTTTTTTATTGAAGGGTCTTTGCTAAAGCATCCCATGTTCGAGGGACATGACTTTTTTCCGAGGCAACAGAGCGAGATTACCCTAGAGGTGCATGTGTGAATGGTGTGTTTGATTGCATGCATTTAGTCTTTGATTAGGGTGGTCTACTTGTTGATTTTATCTTGTCATACATCCTAATTACTAACATTTATAAAAGCAAAAAATGCGGAAAATAAAGGTCCTACGCTATTACATGCTTTTTGAGGGATGGGGTATACAAGTGTACAAGTGGGGGTTGCAAAAAATAAAAGTCCAAATTATTACAACCAAATTGAATGAAAATAAAAGTAAAAGATCAAAAGAAAATCAAAATTTATATTGTCTGGTCTGACACGGGCCGTGTCCTATGACACGGGCACCCGTGTTAGCTTATGTAATGGTCCATGCACATTTTTTTCCTTTTCTGTACCAGCTAAACTGACACGGGTCGTGTCTAGTGACACGAGCACCTGTGTCATCCCCTGACCTGCATTTTTGTTAGCGTAAAGTTCCAGTATGTCTGACACGGCCGTGTCCTGTGACACGGGCACCCATGTCAGCCCCTGACCTACATTTTTGTGAGGATTTTTCAAACTGATGAGCTGACACGGTTGTGTCGTGTGACATGGGCACCCGTGTCAGCCCCTGTCTTGGATCTTTTTTACTGAGTTTTCCCCTCTTTTTTTTATTTATCTTTTACATGTCTTTTGAACACAAATAGAAAATGATGTATGGAAAAAGATATTACAGTTTGGAAAAAAAAGTATACCTCTTGAAGCGAAACTTTGGAATACGTATGGATATCTCCGGATGCAAAGTGATGAATGACCGAGCTCCTCGTTAGGGCTACTCCAATCCTTGCTCTGTTTGACCAAGTTCCAGGATTTCTCCAACCCAGTCAAAGGTGCAAAGTACTATTTTTTTGTTTATGCTTGGAAGGTGATGATAAAGGTGTTATAGAAATTTTTCTTATGTTAGAACAATCTCTATGTGATGTATATGAAGTGTTTGGGTAGTTGGTTTAGGGGAAAGTTTGCAAGGTTGTACAACAATGGGTTGAGGATATTTCTATTTTGTGAGTGAAAACGAAGTTGAAGATGAGCAGAGTTTTATGGATGAACTGAGTTTTATGAATGAGTTGGGTTTTATGAATGAGCAGAGTTTAACAAAAGTTCTGTTTTTCTCTTCTCTCTTTTTCTCTCCAAAAAAAATCTCCTTGAGTCTTATGAAACAGTCCCTTTTGTAGATCCTTGACTGAGGTTTATGAGGGAAACAAAATAAGTTGTTTTGAACTGTTTTTGCCTATTGCTTTGATGCTTTTTCCACACAATTTTCTTTTGCCATTTTGGTGCAATTTTATGGTTGTTATGATGCAGGTTGGAGCAGACTGCATAGAGCTGTTTTGGACTGGTTTTTTGGACTGTATAGGACAGCATATACAGGTTTTGTGACAGGTTTGGGGTGCAGCATAGCACAAGTTTTTGTAGGACAGCAAATGAGTAGGCTTTTGGAGTGTTGTGGAAATGCATAGAAGTAGCATATCATTTTTTGTTCAGCAATAACTTGGACATCATAGTTTGCAGCATGAAGCAAGTTTGCTTTGTGGAGCAATTTATGCACATTGTATCAAAGACAAAGCATTGTGGCAAGGTTTTGAGTCAAAGGAAAAAGTCCAAGCAATACAAAGTTTAGGATTTGTAAACTTGTAAAAATGTCACTTTGTAATAACTCGATTTATTTATAACATCTTGGACTATTTTGAATTGTAATGACAAGATGTCAAGAAGCAATGAACTTAACTTAGAAAAATTTCCAAGTCTCGCAAAAGTTGGATTTTTGACTTTCTTGATTTTTGATGATCAAATTTCATATTTTTGATGTCTTGATGAAATATGACTTTTGGGATTCAACTTTGGTCAAAAAGTCAAAGTTTGACTTTTTTGAGTGTACAGTTCACTTTTCCCACCAGTTGACCAAATTTTGTCTATCAATCCACTAATCTCAGGAGATGAATTGAAATATGTAATTAGGTCAAAATGATGTGCTCGGATCCTTGAAATCATGCTTCCAACCAATAAGCCAGGTATTAGGTCAAAAATCAAAGTTCGATCATTTTCAGTCACAACCCTTATTTTGCCCATTTTGTCCTTGTGAATGTCTTTCTTGGGAAATTATAGTCCAAGAATTGAAACATGATAGAAGCAAACCTGAGGGTCTAGGAGGATCCTTTGAGAAATGAGAGGGAAAATTTTGGGGTACAACAATTGCTTTCAGCTTTTTCTCCACTTTTGCAGTAATAGCCTCTTCAATTTTTAATTGCTTATTCACTTCCAACTTCAAATCAATCACTCCCTCTGGTTTGCTTACAACTTTGTCATATAGCTCCATATGCTCATTTGCAACAATAGCTTCAATAATCTTCTTCACGCCAGTGGATGTTGTAAAGTTGGATGAGCCGCCGACAGTTGTATCAATAAACTGCTTTGTCTTTATTTTGAGGCCATTTACAAACATTCGCATTTGCTCAGTTTGACTAATGTTGTGAGTGGGACACACTATTAATAACCTCTTGAACCTCTTATAAGCATCACCTAGCGAATCTCCTTCCTTCTGCTTAAAATTCATAATATCATATCTTTTGTGAATATAAATAGAAGCAGGAAAGTACTCATCAAGAAAAGTCTTCTCCATTTGTTCCCAAGTGGTGATACTTCCATTAAGCAATGAGTAAAACCACTCTTCAGCATCTTCAGACATCGTGAATGACAACATCCTTAATTTATTGGCTTCTTCAGAGTGTCCCTCAATCTTCAAAGTAGTACTCATGGTGAGGAATCTCTGCAAATGCTTATTGGCATCTTCGTTGATCTTTTCGGTGAAAGATATGTTCTCGAGCTGGCGGATAGTTGAAGGATGTAGTTGAAATTTTGCAACATTGACTGGTTGATTCACAATAGTCAACTGATCTGCTGGAGAATTTGCTCCTCCGTAATTCCGAAGAAGTCTCTCTGGTGGTGGTGGTTCTTCAACCATTGTTTTTTTCTTTTCAGACTCTAAACCTAAATGATCTGATGAACCTTCTGGTTCCTATCTAACTAGCCGAGTTTGTCTGAGCCTTGCATGAAAAGTTCTTTCTATTTTTGCGTCAAAAGTAAATTCATCTGAGGGATTTCCTCACATGCAAAGGTTAGGAAAAATCATTAATAAAAAAAATATAAAAAATTACAGAAAAGAACTTTTAGTTGCAGAGCAACAAAATTTTAATTAAACTCAAATTACTCTCAATAACTAGGCAGTCCCTGGCAACGGCGCCAAAAACTTGATAGGGAAAATAGCAAGTGTACTATTTTGCCTTGCAGTAATAATAGGGAATTTCTCCATGGATATCGATCTCGATAACTTCGTGTAGTATTGAGGATAATGCGTAGTTCAACTAAACAAAAGTTTTACTTTGGGGTAAGGTTTTGAAATTGTAACTTAATCAACAGAAAGATAAAATGACTTTTAACAAATATGAGAAGTGTGTTAGGGTAAGTGTTTGATTTTACCTTATATTAACCTTCATTCTTGATCTCTTCAACAAGTTTATTACTTTCAACTACTAAATATTTAGTTTGTTTCCCCCTAAGTCCTTAGTGAGAAAACGTTTGGTCTTTCATCCTAATACTAAAGTCCTTAGTGAATTATGATGAAACCAAGCAATTATGTTATCAAGATTTTACCGGTGACCTAAAGGGTATCCCTAGTCCTAGGCGATATCTACTATAGTCTAATTGTTCAAAAACCTTAACAATGGCGGTCCAGTCCTAATTGTTAACCGTTGATCAATCCCTATTTGTCTGATAGGAAAAGCATAAGAACATTGAACAATTAAATTAAAAAGCAACTATTGTATCAATACCAAGGATTCAAAATCAATACATTTGCAAATCAGGGACACCCCCTAGCATTGGGGGATTTAGCCTCTCATAGTATTAAAAATAAAAGCAATAATAAAATTAGACATTACAAAAGGTGAGGATTCTTCGATCTTCAATTGCTATTGCTCATGAAGGAAGCTTCATCTCCAAATCTCTTGAAAACCCCAATCATTATCGTTCCCTCTCTTTTTCCATCCAAAAAGTCATGGTGCCTCTTTCTCAATTAAGTCTTTATAGTATTAGGTTATCCCCCAGTAATGCCAAATGTCCAAAATACCCTTAATGCTCCAAAACACTTAAAAATCCCAAGAATTAGAATTTCTAGCGCCTAAGCTGACACGGGCCGTGTCACCGGACACGAACACATGTGTTAGTGTCTGTGATTTTCTTTGCACCCTTTTTGCTCATCTAAATTGACACGGGACGTGTCGTGTGACATGGGCGCCCGTGTCACCCTCTTCCTGGATTTTCAACACCTTTGTTCTTATCTTCTCCTGACATGGCATGTGTCAGGTGACACGGGTGGCCGTGTCAGGGTCCTCGCAGCTTCCATATTTCCTTCGCCTTTACAAATTATCTAGAGACCTTTACCAGCACTTGAGATTACCAACAACTACAAAACCATCAAAAGCATCTAGCCGACATAAAATTCAAATAAAAACCACACAAAGATAAATTTACAAAATATAAAATAACTTTAAAAAAATGATAAAAAGGATAACCAAAGTGTTACAGCTTTGATGAATTTGTACCAAATAAGTGACGAAACAAAGTAGAAACGGTGACCGGTCAAACTTCAAGGCTCTAGTCTCCCTTAGACTTTTCCATTCCCCTTTTTCATTTAAAACTTCTTCTTTCAAAGATTCAAAACACTTAATAAATAATTGATGAGATCCACACCTTCAAAAGTATTTAGTAATGGGAATGATGAGAGGGTACAGACCTTGACTGGTCCTTCTTTAATTCATAAGTCTCTGGTGAGGTTCAAATCCCAAACTCTGTTTTCACAAAGTAGAGGGATGATAAGTATCCTAGCAGTGGGATCCATTTATCATCTTACCTAAAAAAACATAAACCAATTCAAACCTTTTGCCTTCGGGTTACCTTCCAGCTTTTTCTTTGAAAACTTTTTCACAAAAAGGATGTGTTATTTCCTCTCTGTGTGAATGACGCGTAATTCCCCAAAGGTCGGGTTGCAAAATTTCAACTACTAGAGTGTGAATGTAACATTATCTGTCTAAAGAACACACAACAAACCAAAAACATATTTTTACGTGAACTACGAGTCTCTTGATCCTCTATTGCATGAAAGGTGGTATGTAGGCACAAGGGTTCGCAACCGCAATGGGCACAACTAATAAAAACTTTCTTGTTGTATATACTTCGCATGCATTACCTTTTAGAATTAATCATTAGACTTATATTTTTATACACCCTTAGATTAGAAAAAACTTAAGTGGATCTTATGGAGTACCACAGACGTGAGGGGTGCTAAAACCTTCCCCTTGCGTAATTGACTTCCTTACCTTTTTCTCTTGGTTGCAATGACCATTTTATTTTCCTTCCTTTAGGTTTACTCAGTGTTTCCTTTCCCTCTCTTGGGATAAATAACATTGACGGAAACTCTTCTTTCCTCCTCCTTCGTGCTTTGATGAAAATCCTAGTTGCGACATTAGTGATTCCAGACCCATAGCAATCGTATAAAGTTTTCTTTGATGCTTCTAAGAAGGGATTAGGTGGTTTATTAATGCAAGATAGACAAGTAGTAGAATATGCATCTCGACAGTTGAGACCACACGAAGAGAATTACCCTACTCATGACCTTGAACTTGATGCAATTGTTTTTGCGCTTAAGGTGTGGTGACATTACTTATATGGAGTCCAATTTGAGATGTTTAGTGATCATAAGAGCTTGAAGTATCTCTTTGATCAGAAAGAGCTCAATATGCATCAGAGGAGATGGATGGAATATCTCAAGGACTATGATTTTAATTTGAAATTTCATCCTGGAAAGCCTAACAAGGTATCAGATGCCCTGAGTAGAAAAGAGATTTGAGTTGCAGAACTAATGATGTTGGAATTTGATCTTTTGGAGAAATTCAAGAACCTTGATCTAAAGTTTGAATGGGCACCAACAGGTGTATTGGTTAGTAACCTGGATGTTAAGAATGAGTTTTGAAATAAAATTCACCAGGCGCGGTAGAATGATGCAAAGTTACAAGCTAAGGAAAGCCTCCCAGAATTCTTCCGAGCAACCAGTGGAATTATTTTGTTTAGACACAGGGTGCGTGTGCCCAGAGATATAAATTTGAAAAGATTGATTATGGATGAAGCTCACAAGAGTAAGTTTACTATTCATCCTGGATCGACCAAAATGTACCAAGACTTGAAGAAGAATTTTTTGTGGCCCGGTATGAAGGGAGATGTTGCTAGTTATATGGAGCAGTGTGCGATTTGTCAACAAGTAAAAATAGAGCATAAAATGCCAGGTGGTATGTTGCAACCGTTAGACATTCCTATATGGAAGTGGGATAGCATATTCATGGATTTCATTATGGGTTTACCGCGTGGCTTAGATGGATAAGATTCTATTTGGGTGATTGTAGATCGGTTGATGAAATCCGCGCATTTCTTACCTGTTATGACAACTCATAAGGTTGTTCATCTCGCGAGACTTTTTGTAGCAGAAACTGCGAGATTGCATGGTGTACCTTCTATTATTGTATCAGACAGAGATCCGAAGTTTACTTCATGATTTCGGAAGTCATTTCACCGCGAGATAGGGATAGATTTGAATTTGAGTACTTCTAAACATCCGCAAACTGATGGACAAACATAGAGGATTATCCAAACTATTGAGGACATGTTGAGAGCATGTATTCTAGAAAGCGATGGGAATTGGAAAGATCATTTACCTTTGGTGGAATTTGTGTATAAAGATAGTTATCACGTGAGTATCGGCATGGCGCCATATCAAGCTTTATATGGAAGGAAATGTCGATCACTGTTGTGTTGGTTGAAAGTTAGTGGAAAGGGAATTCTTAGACTGGAAATGATTCAAGAAACGACAGAGAAAATTAAGACGATCCAAGAAAAGATGAAGAAATTGCAAGATCGCCAAAAGAGTTACATGGATAAAAGGAGAAGACCTTTGGAATTTGACGAAGGTGATCATGTGTTTTTGAAAATTACTCTGAGGCTAAGATTCAAAGGACCGTTTAAGACTCAGAAGCTTAGCCAAGATATATGAGACCTTATCAGATCATGAAACGGGTAGGTGAAGTTGCATACCAATTAGCGTTGCCTCCTTCACAATCTGAGTTGCATGATTTATTTCACACGTCTCAACTTCAGAAGTTTGTGTCGGATTCATTTCATCCTATTCTCCTTGATACCATTGAAATCGAACCAGATCTTTCCTTTCAGCCGTAACCTGTTCGCATTATAGAACACACTAATAGATCCTTGAGAAGTAAGGACATACCACTATTGAAGGTGTTGTGGGAAGTGTCTCGACACGAAGAAGCTACATGGGAGCTCGATTTAGAGATGTGAGAGTTTTACCCTCATTTATTCTGGTAAGTTTTTTACTCGAGGACAAATTCTAATTTAAGGGGTGAGAATGTAATACCCAGTATTGTAATTATTTCCTAATGACATTTCTAATCTATTTTTAAATGATGAATATTAGGATAATAAGTATATAATACCTACACCACTTTTAATTAAAATATTACTAAAGGAGTGTGAAGGGTATTATTGTCCATTCCCCACTTAAATTATTCTTAGGGGCTTGTTTGGTTGTCCCACTTCTCACACTAAGAAAACAAAATCATATTTATAGAGGAAGATAGTGAGGAACGTGAAATAGAGAAAGAAGAGGAGAAAAGTTTGTCCAAGCTCAAGTATTCAACCTTGCATGGACCAAGATCAACCTCCATTTCCTTGTTCATCAACATCTCTGTTCTGATTTCGTAGCTCCCTTATCTTTTATTTAATCAAGGTGAGTTTCATAGATAGAGACTTGGGGTATTTGAAGTCTATGTGGGGAACACGGGTTTTAAGAGGTATATGTTCATCAATAGTCCTTGTAAACGTATGAGTATGACCCTATTTCTGTAATGTTGTGTACATGTACCCTTAATTCATTATGTGTGTTACCTATTTTGGATTGCAAGTGAAGATTTTGGGTGTTTGAAAACCCAAATCGTACTTTGCATTTTCTGGTTTTTCTGAACGCGGTAAAGTTTACTTAGCAAACTATAGTTTGCTTAGTGACGGTTTGAAGCTGTCAAAGAAGCCTTGTGCAGCAAATTTCTCCTAGCGAGTTCTGTGTTCGCGTAGTGACGGTCTAGGACTGAAAAGAGAATTACTCGCTTCTAATTCTCATGGCGAGCCGGGGCCTCGTTGTGAGTTTGCATAGCGGATGTCCTTTTCCAAAACATGTTGAAGTCTCTGAATTCGTTCGCTACTGGTTCTCTTAGAGAGTCGAGGGTTCTCTATTGGCTTGCTTAGCGAACATACTTGGACAGAATTATATACTTTTCCCCGTGTGCAGTTATGTTCCGTGCCAGAAATCGGAATTCGCCTCGTCTGTGTGACTAAAGTCTATATGAATAATTCTATAAACTGTGAGATGCTTCAGATTATTATGGCCACTGTGTCGGGCCTAGTACCGAGATACTTCAGATTGTTATGGCCATTATGCCAAGCCTAGTGCCGAGATACTTTAGACTGTTATGGCCATTATGTGCCGAGATAATTCATATTGTTATGGTTATTGTGTCAGGCCTTGTGACGTGTATATCTTCTTGTATTGTAGCCACCATTTCGGGCCTTTTACCGCGTATATCTTCTTGTATTGTGGCCACTGTGTCGGGCCTTGTGTCTTGTATATCTTCTTGTATTATGGTCATTGGGTCGGGCCTCGTGTCGTGTATATCTTTTTGTGTTGTGGCCTTGTGCCGAATACGTCTTATTACTGCCTCATTGGTTAGTTATGGGACTTCCAATGGGAGTATATCTCTGTTGTGTATTTGCACCTAGCCGTGATAAAAACCTTGGATTTGCGATGAATCTGTTATGATGCATGCACCATGTAGAACTATGTGAATCCTTAAGATAGGGAGACCCACTGAGATTTATTAATCTCACCTCATTCCAATCATTATCATTTTCAGGTTGTTCGAGGCAGGACAAGGGCAAGGGTAAGATGGCTTTGTCTTGAAGTGGTGTACTTGGCGATGTTCAATTCTTTTGTACCTTTCAGCTTATGTACTTTTGTATTATGTATTCATACTCACTTCGAGATTTGTATACTTTGGCCATGACGATTTCGGCATTATAACTTATACTAATACCTTATATCCATTTCAGTTGCTTATGTATGATGTATCTGTATCGTTTATAATGGCATACGCATATATCCTAAACAATGTATGTGTGGGGTGTTAAAAAAATTATACATAATATAATATTTTATTAAAATAAATGCGTACTTACAATGATAATTCTATTCACATATATAGAATATTATATATATATATATATATATATATATATATATATATATATATATATATATATATATATATATATATATATATATATATATATATATATATATATATATATATATATATATATATATATATATATATATATATATATATATATATATATATATATATATATATATATATATATATATATATATATATATATATATATATATATATATATATATATATATATATATAATATATATATATATATATATATATATATGACATCTCAAATAATATTTTTTTTTTTCTAATTTTATTAAATTTAGACTAACTAGATTGTTTCTTAAACAATATTTTATATTTCGTATTAGAATAGAGAATAGATGTAAAGTTTAAACGACTGTCACAATATATTTATAATTGTCAATGTATTTATAATTGTCAATAATCTTTCTGACGAAAAGTGTAGATGATCATTGATTGCAAAAGGGTGTCGTGTTTCTATGTGGTGTAGAAAAGAAAAGTTTACATGTTTGCCAATGCTTGATATGATCTTAATAGATGATGATTAGAGATTTGTCTCATTTTAAAAAATCTTTAAATATTCTGGAACACAATTAAAATGTTTTCTTAATTTGATATACTTGACTTTTATTTTCTTAGAAGATTATATAACAAAATAATGTTACATAGTATAAATTTTATTAAATTAAACATTTATTATAAAAAGATAATTTTAGTTACGTGCATACAATATTATATATATATATATATATA